>SKCR01041690.1:0-42048 GCA_019454045.1 Zanthoxylum bungeanum | reverse complement strand
TTGAACTAGATGAAGATCAGGACAATCTCCATACTACTTGTCAAAGGACCAGATGAGTCTTTTATGTATGCCCATACTACGGGTCAAAGGACCATGTGAGTCTTCAATGTCGTCTGGACTTAATGAAAGTCTATGAAGGTCTCCACTTGATAAGTGCGGTTTATACCCACTTATTATGGCATTCTTAACTTATTATTTTGTTAGGTTTCGAGTCATTTAATGTTTTTTTAGTTTCTTTTATGCCTTATTTGTAGGAACCATTAAAATATCAATAATGGAGTAGATACGAGTGTTTTGGGAACTTTCAGAAGCACAGGACGCGCGCGGGAGCGACAGGAACCAGACGCAAGTACCAGTGGAAAAATATCACTGGCGCCACGGTTCCCAAAACCAGACACCACTGCGCCTTCAAGCTATCACGCATTCCCTATAAAAGGCCAAGAGATTGGCACCGCAGCGCTAATGTCCAGGTGTCACGGCGCCCTCGGCAGAACCACGCCCATACAGAGAACATAGAGCTTGGCGCCGCGCCGCTACGGAACAGATGCGTACACACGCGTTCCAGAATTTAGTTTTTAGGGTTTTTTAAGATACCCAATGAACCAAGGCTCCATTATAAATACATTAGTTTGTCCAAACAAAAATAAGAGGCTAATACACAGCACAAAACACCAAAACACATATTTTTAGAGATCCAAAGAGGAGGATTGAAGAGTAACAAGAGGAGACAAAAAGGTTGACATCCGAAGAGGAATAGATTCAATTCGGGTTTTATCATCTTATTTCCTTTTTAGAACTCTAATGATTTCCATTAGATTCATGACTTGTTTTTCATTGTTTTTATCTTTAGTCATGAACTAACTCCTTAATTCTGGAGAATGATGTAACTGATACTTGAAATTTTATTTTTATTATAGATTTTATTATGAAGTTTTATTGAGTTATTTATATTCATTTAAGTTTAATGCTTTGTGTTTGCTGGCCACAAATATGATGATATATGTTTAGAATCTATCACTCGAGAGAGAGGATTTTGAATAGATCTAGAGAATATAACATAGGACTTTATAGAGTTCGAGAGAATCTGTAGTTCCTTTGAAGTCGTTAACATAGAATCACAAAGTGTAACGAGTTGTTAACTAATAGATTTTTATAGAGATATCGAAGTCTGTAGTTGATGATATTTTCACTCGGCACTAGAGAGAGAGAGTGGATATTTTAGGAATCTTGACTTATAAATAATTTAACTGAACAAGGATTAATTGGCATGACAAATACATAGGCGACAGTTATGTGAAATCAGGATCTAGAATCTCTATCGTATTAGTACCTCATATATAATTATTTTTATATTTATTTATTTAAATCTTTATTATTTGTTTTCTAAATAAAGTTGGGATTATCAATTGTAGTATTTAGTGCGAGTTAACGCAATCCCTGTGGGTTCGACCCTCTACACTCATTTATGCTAAAACTTGACACCGTACACTTGTGGTACGATATAAAATATCACAACAAGTTTTTGGCGCCGTTGTCGGGGATTGTTTGTTTAATTCACATTAATACTATTACCAAGTAATCTTAGCTTTAATTTAGATTTTTATTTTATTTTATTTTATTTTATTTTATTTATTTTTGTCCTAAATTTTATTTTCATTTTCATTTTATTTATTTTATTTTATATTTTTATTGGTTTTTTTCTTTCGTACGAGGAGAGTTGGAAAAGAAGCAATGGTAGATCCTATTGGTGCACTGATAGCTCAAGTATCGTCCCTCACGACTCATCTAGAAGTTTTGAAAAATCAAATGAGCCAACCATTTATTGGAGCTGTTTCTGCTAATGGAATGCTCTTACCCAACAGAGGAGCAGGATTTGAACAAGTACACTATGTGAATAATCGGAACTTTAACAACAATAGAGGCATTCATATGCCTAATTATTATCATCCGAATTTTTCATATGCTAATATGGAGAACATCTTGCAAACTCCTCATGGCTTCAACTATCCAAGAGATAAGCAGAAATCTTCCTTAGAAGACCTCATGAGCATATTTGTATCTCTAGCTTCAGAGAGGTTTGAGAAGAATGAGTCAAGGCTGGATAACATCGAAACACATATGGGCAATATGGGGGTAACATTGAAATCTCTAGAAGCGTAAATTGGGCTGCTTATTTCTTCCATGGCCAATCAACAAACATGGATGTTTCCGAGTAATACTGAAGTCAACCCCAATGAGCAATGTCAAGTCATACCCCTTGGGAGCGGAAAAGTGATTATATACATCTCTCAGGACTTAGGCAGTAAATATAAAGAAGTCACCTTCAGTGCTTTCAAAACCATGCCGAGTCCTCAAGGTGATGCAGAATGTCACATGGTAGTTATAGTAGAGAATGGAGTTGCAAACACGCATGGTAGATAAATATTTCAGCAACCTACGAGCATAATGCAGCCATGCATAAAAGAAAATTCTCCACAGCTAAACCTGAAACCACTCCCAAAGCGCAGTAAAAAGAGAAAAAGAAAGGCCAGTGCTCACTTGGAGATGATCCCTGGAAGGTTAAAAATGAGGCCGAGCCAATTTTACCGACTGTGCAGTCTAGAATTTCCAACTGGGGGACAATCTACATATATTGGGGGACCATTTATGGATAAATTACCACAGCCTGCCAAGCTGTCTTTTTCATGTCATAAGAACCGGTGGATATAAAAGAAAAAAGCAGATGAGATTACCCAGTTCACTATATTTAAGCCACCATGACCATTTGGGTGGTTGCGTCTGGCTGAAGACGTTAAACTTAGCGCTAGCAGGGAGGCAACCCTTGCATTTACATCTTGTTTATTTTTGTTTATTTATTTTAGTTTATTGTGTGGTATTTATTAATTTGCATGTTATTTATGCAGGTAGTACGAAACACACAACGCCCGCGCAACCAAATTCTAACCAGTAAGAGCCTGATCAACTCCATGCACGGTAGTGTTGTTCCTCACTCTTGTTCTTTATTTTTTATCTTACATTGAGGACAATGCAAGTTTTAAGTTTGAGGGTGTGTGCATGTTGTTACTTGTTATTTATTTATAGTTTAAAAAAAATTCTTGTTTTTAGTCTTTGATAGTAAAGCATAAATCCTATGATGATACTGATTGTTTATGTGTGAAATTTTAGAAACGATAAGTGCCCAATTTTCTTTTATTTGATGCCTTGAGTAGTTGATCTATGTTTGACTCGTAAGCACTCAAATATTGGTTTTTTAGCAGTGAAAACTTAAGTAGTTGACAAGGTGACTAGTTGAGGAAATTGCATGTCGATGAATGACCGTTTGCTTAGATATCTATCTTGATTTGCTAGTGTTATGATGTATGGTATGGATAGAAATAAAAGAAAAAAAGTCTCTAAAGAAAGAAAATAAACCACTTATAACCGATAAGCGTAAAGCTACCCATGGGCGAGTATTAGGACCACCATGAGGAGAAATGCTACCTTAAAGGGTAGGTGAGTTGAAAAAAGAAAAGAAAAAATTCAAAAAAAATACAAAAATAGACAAGAAAAAGAAAAGAAAAATCATACCATACTGAGCACAAAATAAAGCAATTACAGAGCATAATTGAGATATCTAAGTTGGTTTGACCCATCGATCTCAATTTTTAAACGAAATCATTAGGTTGGCTTACTTAGGATCAAGCTGTGACTAAACCTTTACACACACACACTGTGAGTCTAGCTTAGATAATTTATTCAAAAATTTGGATTTGAGTCACATTGTGTACTTTGAAGGTTCTTTAATTTCATTTATAAGCTTTCTTTGAGGATAATTTTATGCATAAGTATCAGGATTATTTTAATTATTTTATATTTATTTTATATTTTTGCATGATTGTGTGTGAATGACGTTTGTGGGTGTCGTCGTTGTAAGCCCTCACAAGACTATAACTCGTCCACTAGGGTCACCTAGGGGTTTAAAGGCTTGTTGCATACGCTAAATGCAATCATGATCCCTACGAAAGTGGCTTAGTTAATTTTGTTATTTTTATCTGTTTATTTGAATTTAGTTTTTATCTTATCTTTTGCTATGGACTAACAAAATCTTAAGTTTGGGGGTACTTGATAAGTGCGGTTTATACCCACTTATTATGGCATTATTAACTTATTATTTTGTTAGGTTTCGAGTCATTTAATATATATTTTAGTTTCTTTTATGCCTTATTTGTAGGAAGCATTAAAACATCAATAATGGAGTAAATACGAGTGTTTTGGGAACTTTTCAGAAGCACCGGATGCGCGCGGGAGCAATAGGAACCAGACGCGAGCACCAGTGGAAAAATATCACTGGCGCCGCGACGCCCAAAAGCAGGCGTCGCGACGCCTTCAAGCTATCATGCGTTCCATACAAAAGGCCGAGAGATTGGCGCTGCAGTGCCCAAGTCCAGGCGGCGCCCTCGGCAGAACCACGCCCATACAGAGAACAGAGAGCCCAAGCCCAAGCACCACGTCGCTACGGAACAGATGCGTACACACGCGTTCCAGAATTTAGTTTTTAGGGTTTTTTAAGATACCCAATGACACCAAGGCTCCATTATAAATACATTATTTCGTCCAAACAAAAAAAGAGGCTAATTCACAGCACAGAACACCAAAACACATATTTTTAGAGATCTAAGGAGGAGGATTAAATAGCAACAAGAGGAGACAAAAGAGTTGACATCCGAAGAGGAAGAGATTCAATTTGGATTTTATCATCTTATTTCTTTCTTATAACTCTAATTATTTCCATTAGATTCATGACTTGTTTTTCATTATTTTTATCTTTAGTCAAGAACTAACTCCTTAATTCTAGAGAATGATGTAACTGATGCTTGAACCTTTATTTTAATCGTAGATTTTATTATGAAGTTTTATTGAGTTATTTATATTCTTTTAAATTTAATGCTTTGTGTTTGCTGGCCACAAATATGATGATATATGTTTAGAATCTATCACTCGAGAGAGAGGATTTTGAATAGATCTAGAGAATATAACCTAGGATTTTATAGAGTTCGAGAGAATCTGTAGTTCATTTGAAGTCGATAACATAAAATCACAAAGCTTAACGAGTTATTAACTACTAGATTTTTATAGAGACATCGAAGTCTGTAGTTGATGATATTTTCACTCGACACTCGAGAGAGGGAGTGGATATTTTAGGAATCTTGACTTATAAATAATTTGACCGAACAAGGATTAATTGACATGACAAATACATAGGCGACAACTAGGTGAAATCAGGATCTTGAATCTCTATCGTATAGTACCTCATATATAATTATTTTTTTATTTTTTTATTTAAATCTTTATTATTTATTTTCTAAATAAAGTTAGAATTATGAATTATAGTATTTAATGCGAGTTAACGCAATCCATGTGGGTTCGACACTCTAAACTCATTTATACTAAAACTTGACACCGTACACTTACGGTACGATATAAAATATCACAACATCACTCCACTAGTCCTGATGAAGGTCCAAATGAGGCTATGGTCGACTTGACCTGATGAAGGTCTATGAAGGTCTTCACTTCTCACTCTACAATTATCACTCTACGAAGCCTGACAAAGGTCAATGAGGGTCTTCATTCCTCATTCTACAATCCTCACTCTACAAGACCTGACAAAGGTCGGTAGGGGTCTTCATTCCTCATTCTACAATTCTCACTCTAGAAGACTTGACAAAGGTCAGTGAGGGTCTTCATTCCTCATTCTACAATCCACACTCTACAAGACCTGACAATGGTCACTGAAGGTCTTCATTCCTCTCTCTACAAGACCTGACAAAGGTCAATGTGGGTCTTCATTCCCCATTCTACAATCCTCACTCTACAATCCTCATTCTACAAGACCTGACAAAGGTCAATAGGGATATTCATTAGTCATTCTACAATCCTCACTCTACTAGACCTGAAAAAGGTCAATGAAGGTCTTCGGTCGAATGGAGTCTATAGTTGATGGTAATCCATCCATGTAGTATGGAAGAGATGACAATCATTCCATGTAGGGTCAAGTGAAACCTCAGCCAAATATTAAGCCTTCATTCATTTCATGTCGAATGGCACATTTGCCTCAAGCTGTACACACGTCTGAGATCCATAACAAGTCCCAAGCTACACACATGTAGCTGTCGAATGAGAGATACATCAAACCTCAATCTATACACGCTTATGAGATCCACAACAAGTTCCAAGCTACACATATGTAGATGTCGAATGGGACGCACATCAAGCCCCAAGCCATACACGCTTGGGATCCACAATAAGTCTCAAGCTACACGCATGTAGATGTCGAATGGGACGCACATCAAGCCCTAAGCCATACACGTCTGGGATCCACAGCAAGTCTCAAGCTATACGCATGTAGATGTTGAATGGGATACACATCAAGCCCCATACCATATACGCATGGGATCCACAACAAGTCTTAAGCTACATGCATGTAGATGTCGAATGGGATGCACATAAAGCTCCAAGCCATACACAGGTCTGGGATCCACAACAAGTCTCAAGCTACACGCATGTAGATGTCGAATGGGATGCACATCAAGCCCCAAGCCATACATGCGTCTAGGATCCATAACAAGTCTCGAGCTACACGCATATAGATATCGAATGGGATATATGCTTCATTCTGAGTCTTCATTTGTGTATGTCGACTGGGATGTCGTCACACCAAATCTCCATACATGCATGTCGACTGAACTGTCTTCACATTAAGTCTCCATATATGCATGTCGACTGGAATGTCTTCACACTTAGTCCCCATTAAGGTAGTGTGGACTGGAATGTCCCTGCAAAGTCATCATACAAGCATGTCGACTGGATCATCTTCGCACCAAATCCCCATGTAGTGTCGAGTGGGATGTCCTTGCCAAGTCTTCTTATATGCATATCGACTGGAATGTCTTCACACCAAGTCTTCATTAGAGTATTGTCCATCAGGACATCCTCCTTATGCAAACTCTTCATACACGTAGTGTCGACTGAGACATCTTCCTCATGCCAACTCTTCATAGATGTAGTGTTGACTGGGACATCTTCCTTATGCTAACTCTTCATACACATAGTGTCGATTGGGACATCCTCATCATGCCAAGCCTTCATACACGTAGTGTCGACTGATACATCCTCGTCATGCCAAGCCTTCATACACGTAGTGTCGACTGGGACATCTTCCTCATGCCAAGCATCCATAAATATAGTGTCGACTAGGACGTCCATGCCAAGTCTTCATACACGTAGTGTCGATTGGGATATCCACCTCAAGCCAGATATATTGCTTCGTCGTATGGGATGAGTGGTAGAAAAAAATGGTTCTACTGGAGGAAAGCGTCTTGTTCATTTCTTAGTCGACTGAGAGAAGTACGTCGAATGATGGTTTATGTTGTCTCGTTTGGAGCAAATGGGTTTCTCCCTAAGTTAGAGTTTTATGAAGGATAATTTTTTTTATTTTTTTTAAAGTAACAAATGAACACTTGTTTGGGAAGCTATGAAGTCCCTAAGGTGACAATGGGTGGCCTATGGCTCTTTTTTGTGGTCTAATCACATCAAGTGGCACCTTATTGAGATATATTACTAGCACATCATTTATTAGGTCGCTTGGGAGGATTCAAGATTCTTTCATTGTGATGGTTGGTGGAGTTTCCTCTCTTATTGTTCCTCTTATCCTCCTCCCACCTGATCTCAATGTGAGCCAGAGCCATGGCTTGATCTATTGTGTAGCATCGAAATTTAGTAAGATTTTTGTAGAGTCCACTTTCTGAAAGTAATCCATTTCTGAATGCTTCCACTGCAGTAGGCTGATGGAGATATGGAATTATTATCCTCTCTTTATTGAAGCGAGCCACGTAGCTTCACAAGGACTCCACTCTCCGTTGTTGGATGGCATTGAGGTCATTGGTGGTCTTCTCAAGCTTGCAAGAACTTAAAATGTTCCACAAAATTATCTGCTAGTTGTTGGTAAGACTCAATGGATCTGTCTGGGAGATTGATGAACTAGGTGAAGGCAGGACCAACCAACGTTTCTCCAAATCCTCTGCACATTCCAGCCTCCCATTGGTTTGGTGCCAAGTTAGTTGACATCATTTTATATTTATAGTGTACAACATGGTCGTTTGGGTCAGTGGATCCATCATATAGCTTCATATCCGGCGGGCTAAACTTTCGTGGCAGCTCGACAAATATGATGGCCTCCAAGAACGGAGTGTCAGAAATCATTCATGCTCTTCTCTTTTTAATCGGTAGTCTCACTCTTGGTAGTTTGGACATAACTGCTTCCTTGAACTCTATCATTTCCCTTCTCATGATGGATGCAACCTGTTGTATTTAGTCGACCAAAGAAATTGGCGGACTCTTTGGGCCATGGTCACTTGGTGGACTGTCAATTTCCACTTCGTTAAATGCGGGGTGGGATCGCTGGATTGTCAGGTTGATCTGGAGTGTCACGATGCTGAGAGGTTGAAGAGATTTGTTCCAACTATTTTTGTAGGTTTATGTTGGAGTTTTGCATGGTCAGGTTCTCTTCTTCTAATGTTCGTAATCGTTCTTGGAGCATGGCTAATTGTGTTGCCACAAGGTATAATGTTCGCTCACTACTAGAAGCCATAAGTAATCATACTTTTAGAGACCGTAGTGCGAGTGATCTTTCTCTGCTATGAATCGCTAAGGCCCTACAGTGGGTGCCAAATTGTGGACGTTGGTTTTCACCTGAGGTCCACAATCGAGAATTTATAGTATGGGGGCACTAGCGATCCTGCAAAACAAAGGTAGAATGAGCGGATAGTACTGCCCACCGGTGTAGTGGGTGCCGTAGGCACTCCGACGCTCAAGTCAGTAGTGAAGACGAGTTGTAAATAATGGAAGAGCGAGGCTTGATGTTACCTTGGCTTCTGTTGACTGCCGTGAGGGCGGTGGCCGGTGTTTAGAGAGTAAGAAGCTTAGAGAGCTCAAGTATGAGAGCTCAGACCTGCCTGTGAACAGTAAATCATCTTTTCTTTTATAAACTCCTTCGAGGTCAGCTTTAATTCCTCCATTAATTGTTTGTCAGTTGGGTGTCTAAAACGGCTAACTACGTGGGGGGAGTTACTAACCTTGATTTAGGCTTTTTAGGTTGGGGTAACTGATAAGTCAAGGGTTTGCTTGGTAGGCCTCTCTTTGTGCGTTCGCCTGAGAAGGTAATTGGGTCATTGGCCCAAGTCTATTCTGGGTACTGTTTAGCGGGATCGGGCTATTACTTATATAGGGCCTGAAGTGAAAAGTCAAAAATACTCTTGGCCCAAATTTATCCCGTACAGTAATATGATGATAGGCTTGTATTATGTTTAATTAAATCGTACAAGAGTGGTAGAAATTTAAGCTTAGCTGAGTAGATGTTGATGGTAAATGATGTCATAGTGTTGCGTTAAAATGGTGCTGAACATGAAATAAATGTTTTATGTAGTGAGCATGTTGATGTTGGTAATGATTATGATAGTTGAGTAATTCATGGATAATTTAATTATGCATGATAGATGAATAACTTTATGATAAATCGTTGATACACATTATGCTTGTATTATGATATTAAGTCTATGGTTTATGTTTCAAATTTAAATCAATCTCTATGAAATAGGTTATGTTCGAGTCTTAACATATGTTTTGTGATTATGTTTTACTAATATGCCTAAGTATATGGTTTAAGTATAGGTTTTATAAAAATATTTTATGATTACGAATCAAACGTACGCTTTATGTCTATAATTCATGTATATGTTTTACGTTAAGATTCAAGTACATGCTTCACATTTATGAATTTAGTTGAAAATCTTAAACTTAAAATTTACGTTATGTATTTTAATGTATTATTTATACATATGATCTACAAGTATGTTTTATGTTTACGACTCTCGTAAATGTTATGTGTTTGTGATTTAAGTACATGTTTTATTCTTATTATTTAAGTTTATGTTTTCAAGCCTATGCATTAAAGATCAATATCATGCTTAGTTAAGTAGATGGTGACATGATTAATGATTATATTAGATTAGGTCTGAGCCACCAACGGGTTGGGTAGGCTTTAGCCACATGTATGGGTGGTATGTATGTGTAATGTGATAATAATGTTTCTCGATGTATGAGTCATTAGTCAATGTTTGATGGATTTGATACGTGTCAGGTGATGAGCATGATATATGTATGAATACCTTTGATTATTTGTATTTTTAAATAAGTGATTTATATGCTAATTTGAAAGTTTTGCAAACAAATAAAAAAAAAGTTTGACTTCATTTCTAATATAAGATGATTTTTCTAAAATGTGTATCATGTATTTTTATTAGGCCTTGTCCATATGTCTACGGTCATTCTGCTACACTCTTTTGACACGGTCCTATTTCGGACAATGTCCAGTCAGTGCACACTATTCGGACATTGGACACCTTGTTTTCCTTCCGTCCAGTGAGTTGGTTCCTGAACGTCTGCTACGATTTTATGATACATGGATTTTGAAGTTGTTTTCGATCACAAAGATATGTTTTAAAATATATTATGGATACTTTTATTTATGTTTTTACTGATATTCTTTTTTAATGATACTTTTATTTTATATGTTTTCTAAACATTTTGGTTATATGATTTTAAAGTGTTTAGAAAGAAAATGATTCAGATAACTTGTTTTATATGTTTTGATTGGATGTATATGATATGTTTCCGTTACAAAGCCTATATGATAATTAATGCTTTTTAAAATCTCTGTGACATTTGTTATTGGGTCTTGACCATCAGAAAATGGCTGACCCACTATCCTCTGTCGACATGGTCCTCTTCGGAAATTACCTGGTCTTTGTGCGAGACTCGGTAATGGACATTTGACATTTTGATGATTCCGTTTTTGGACACTTTTGATTTTAGAAATATTTTTTTTCTATATAAGTTGGATTTTAAAGACGATTACCGTGAGTTCTGATATTTGATGACGTGTGAGTTAGCTATATGGAATTTTTAATGTGATTGTTGTTTCTGATAATGTATGCGACTATCTGTGAAGAATATGTAATATGCTTTATGTTTCCGGTAATGATTGTCATTTGACTGTATAGAAATCGTTTGGTGTTTTATGTTTCTATTATATGTAAATTAGATTGACTTTGTGATTTTCATGTTAGATATATGTGTGTGATCAGTTTGTATTTTTTATGATTATGGTATGTTTGTTAAGAAAGAACATTTGAAAGCCTGTATGAGTCATGTTTCTGAGTGTGTGTATATTTCTATGTAATTCGGAGTTTGAACATTCGAAGAAGTTGCGTATAAGGTTTCTGATCGGCACTAGGTACACTTCATGAATTCAGTTTCTAGGTCTCTAAGGACTTTATGTTTAAATGGTGTAAGAGCAATACGAAGTTAAGAGATTTCTAACAAACCACTGCATGAATATATACATGTTCACTCTTGTTTATTTGTGAGTGTGTGGCTACTTACTGAGTTTTATAACTCACACTACATCAGTGTGCTTGTTTTTTTGACCGGCAACCAGTTTGATCAACTATCAAGTTTTGGATGCTTATTCTCGAGACGATGGATCACCCAAGATGCAGTCATTAACTCTAAAATCCAGGGAAATATTGTAGAAGTCTAGGATTTATGTCTTTATGATTCAAATCGTGCAATGCACATAGTTATATGTATGTAAATAATCATATTGATTTATATGCATTGATCTGGGAGTAGAGCCGTGGGTATTGACGAAGTGATTTGATTTAATCTGAGTTTGGATCGGAGGTCGTTTTTATGTATATGGTGTTATGACATGTCACATTTTGGTGCTAGATTGTCATCCAAATTCCCAATTTTAGGGAGTGTCATGTCGTTTTTCGTTAGTTTTGAGGCTTAGAGAGATTAGTTATTCATGTCTCCTGCGATAACGTATTGCATCTGGCGGGATGTTACAATGGAGTCGACTAAGATACCAGAATTCTAAAAATATTGTATTTTAGTCCTCATTACAAAACCAAAAAATATAGCAACTTAAACCAAGTGTTTTAAAATCAAACAATTATTTTTTTCATTAAAATCAAATGATTCTATTAATTCAAAAAATTTGAAAAGACAAACCATTAAGATCAAACCAAGTTTGTAAATCTTTGATGAAAATATGTAATTGTGTAAGATATGTATTGAAAAATATGATTTGAGCTCTTAAGTGTTATCATTCATAATCTTAATCTAAATTACCTTTATAAGAAAATAAATAAATATATCATAAACTCATCTTTTATATCTTGTAACTTGTTGAGTTCCACTTGATTTCCTATTTATCTTGAACTCATTTTTTATATTTGTTCTTCATGATCTTCCATGAAATAAGCTTTTACCAAAATCTCTTGACACATGGTTTGTTAACATCAAAATCAATATAAGGTATAAGATCTAAAAGGTCAACAATCTCTAATTTTTTAATGATGACAAACACTCATGTATTTTTTTCAATATTAAAACAGTCAAAATCACACTTGTTAATGAAATAATGCATGTTCATAATTCATAGCATATGTTCCTTAAACATGTCCACAATTTATGGCATATGAGTATCAAGCAATGAAAACAAGATAAAAATACATGTCAAAATTCTCCACATTTTATCAACAATAAATGGTGTCTAATTAAGTACGTAGATATGAAATCAAACCTCTAATATATTCCATATTTTAAAAAATATTCAAAAACTATACCGATTGAAAAAAAAAACTTGTACATGCTCTCTCTAACTCAATGCAAACAGATGATTTGATGTCAATTAAAAAAAAAAATCATGTTTGAAAATAAGATATTAAATATTTGCACCAATTTTTGGTAGCATTAGATTTCAAAGTGTTTATTAAAAAAGAAAAAAAAAATGAAAGCATAAACGATTCAAAACTTCTTTCATTTGATATCTATCAAAACTTAATCACTTTAAGTTTAAGCTATCTCTCAATGAGGTAATATATGCATCATCTCAATATAATACCAATTAAAAACAAGGTCAAAGGTCATCCCCACTAATTTAAGCATATATATATATATATATAATATATATATATATATATATATATTTTTTTAGAATTATTACAAACTACATATATTACAATATGCTATCAACTGGGATTCTAGATACATACAATTATAGCACTGCCCAGAAATCAACCGAGACGTAGCTCGGGACTTACAAATTCTAAATCAACCAAGACACAGCTTGGGAATCAATAGAGATGCACATGAACATATTTTGTAATAACTTTCTCTAGAGCTATACATAAAATAAATTATTTATATAAAAGGTATACAAATTTAAAACATTATGCCAATAACATGCATAATTCCCCTTCAATTTGTGTCTACATTTAAACATATGGAGATAATCAATTTTCACAAGTGATGAACAAAAACAAACTCATATATGTGTGACCAAAATGATATCATCAAAATCATGCACAAGTTATACACATATATTCCAATTTGCATATAAAAGGGAAAATAAAGCAAATACTCACAAAGTAGTCAATTTTTAAATCAATTTATTATATAAATGAGTGGCCAACAACTAACTCTTGTTCTTGAATACTTGTCCCAACATATACAAACTCAAGAAATGGTCTTTAGTGTCCAAATCTTTTTAGGTGCATTTTGATTAATCTTGTCATTTTGGAACATTTTCTTAGCATTAGATATATTTTTCAAAAGAAAACTCTTATGACCCAAACATAAACAATAATTGCATTTCATCATAAGGTCATTGCATGAAATGATCTTCATAAATTGATTTTTTAAAATCTCATTCTTCTATAAGGCAAAACATTTTTCTCATTTGAAAATTTTAAAATAATGTCATTTAGCTCAATGTTCTTAATCCTAAGAACTTTGATCTCATTAATCATATCATTAAAATTATGCAATTACGAGCTATATGAGATATCGATGTCGAAAATATCATCATGTGTGGAAATATTAGATTTTCATGTAAATCAAATCTCAAGTTCAATGTTTCTATTTCATTCTTTAAATGATCATTTTGAGTTTCCAAATGATCATTTTCCATTTTAGAAACTTTACTTATTTTTTATAATCATCAATTTCATTAAACATCCAATTAAGTTTATTTCTATGTGATATATTTTTAGATGTGATCTTTTTCATATCAATATGTAATTCTAAAAATTCATCATGTAATTAATCAAATGTAAAGTTTTGAGTTACCTCATTTTCCTTCTCAACTTCACTCATATCATTGTAACTTCAAACCCAGTGCCTTTAGGACATGAAAATAATCAATATTTGTTGCATGTTATAATATTCTCCCCCTTAAACACTATAAGAAATTACAGTTTTAGCGACGGAATTTAGCGACGGAATATTCCGTTTCAAAATTTAACGATGGAATTGAGACGGAATTGAAACGGATAATGAAATTAGGGACTGAATTTAACGACAAAAAAGTTACATTTCTAAATTAGAGACGGAAACAAAGTTCTGTCGCTAATTAGAAACGGATTATTATTCCATCGCTAATTTCATCTAGAAACGGAATTTTACCGTCGCTATTCCATCGCTAATTAGAAACTGAATTAATATTTTGTCGCTAAATATAAACAGAATCTTTATTCCGTCGTTAATTTTAAATTTTCATTTTAATTTAATTTCTAATTTCCAAAAATATTGGTAATTAGAAACGGAATTTTTCCGCTAATTATAAACAGAAGAAAAATTATGTCGCTAATTAGAAACGGAATTAAAAATCCGTAGCTAATTAGAAACGGAATTAAAATTTTGTAGCTAGTTTTAAAATTTTAATCTCCCAAAAAATGTAATCCTTTCGGCCCCACTTTTTTTCTAAAAAATAGATATGGATTTTCCATAGCTAATTAGAAACAGAATTATAATTCCGTCGCTAATTAGAAACGGAATTAAAATTCCGTAGCTAATTTTAAAATTTTAATATTTAATCCTTTCAGCGCCACTTTTTTTTAAAAAAAAAAATAGAGACAGACATTGCGTAGAAATAGAATGAAAATTTCTTCGCTAATTAGAAACGGAATTAAAATTCCGTAGCTAATTAGAAACGAAATTAAAATTCTGTAGCTAATTTTAAAATTTTCAATCCCCCCAAAAATTTAATCCTTTCGGCGCCACTTTTTTTTTTAAAAAAATAGAGACGGATTTTCCGTCTCTAATTAGAAACGGAATTATAATTCCGTCGCTAATTAGAAATTGAATTAAAATTCAGTAGCTAATTTTTAAAATTTTCAATCCCTCCAATATTTTCAAAAATTTCCCACCTTACAAAAATTTCAAATATCTATAAAATTTACAAATCTTCCTGCTTCTCTTATCTTTTCCTCTATATATACACCACAATCTTTTTAACTCTTAACTCCAATACATCATCCAAAATTTTCCTACTCAATTCCATATATCATCAAATTTTTATTTTCCTACTCAATTCCATATACCATCAAATTTTTTCATACCTCAACTCTCATTTTTCTTATCTCCGCTTTTAAATTTTCCTAAGAAACAAACACTAATATATATATTTTTTTGTTTAAAGTGGCGTAAATGAATTGTGGTGTGTCGAAGCTTGCGGTGGACACTGCGGTGTCTTGTGGAATTGAAGATTTATATATAACATTAAAAAAGTCAATTTTTTAAAATTTTCTACCATTCAAAAATTTTAAAATTTTCCCCTATCTAAAATTAAAAATTTACTCTCTCTACAATTTATAAATTTCTCACATCTATATAATTATAAAATTTCACACCTCTATAAAATTTTAAAAATTTCATGCATCTTTAAAATTTTAAAATTTCCCGCTCTCGAAAATTTTAAAATTTTCGTTTTTAATTTTTTTTTTTTAAAAAAAACATATAATTATAGAAAAGATACGGAAATTCCGTCTCTAATTAGCAACATAATCTTTATTTCTTCACTAAATAGTGACAAAAAATTAGTTTTTATTTAGAGACGGAAATACTTTCGTCGCTAAATAGAAACAAAATTTCCGTCGCTAATTAGAGACGAAATAAAATTCTGTCGCTAACTTTAGCGACTGATGAAATATTTCCGTCGCTATTTTTTTGCGACCAACAAAATAGAGACGAAATTTTTCCATCGCTAGTGGTCAGTTAGCTACGGATTAGTTACGGATTTTTCTGTCGCTATTTGACAGTTTTCTTGTAGTGAAATATGAGCAATTAATAAAACTCTTTCGAGTGAAGAGTTTTTGCCCTTATCTTTTCATATTGGCACATCGGCTCTTTTGCACTTGATACTCATTTAATTTATTTTTTATTTTTTATTTTAAAAAAAAGTATAGCATAAGGTCATATAGTCAAATGTTACACTATTTAGTGAGCTAAGTTTGACAAGATTAAACTGTTAGTCCAAAAACTCATACATGTGATCAAGCCTCAAGACATAAAAACGCACATGTGAAATGTAAACACGAGATATACTAAGGGTTTCCATCACACACTCATACACATAGAGCATCAATAATAATAAAAAAAGTATATTACACATGCATAATCATATATCTTACATATGGTTATTACAGTTCAGGTTCGATTTCAGTTCCGAACCAGAACCGCACCTGGCTCTAGGAACAAAACACAAATGCTTCAGCAATCAGCTACGAACACAAAGGGTCAGTTACGAACAAATGATGTGCTCATTTGTTTCTCAATGTTCCGTATAGCAAGAAACATATATCATACAATTTGATACGAGATACCTAAAAAAATGACTTCTTAGGCTCTCTACAAGTAGTGTCAAAATAACAAGATGGAAATAACAGATAAATAGAGCCAATGATTACCATATAAGTTACAAAAAATTATAGTACAATATCAATTTGTATTCAATCCTTGGATTATATTTTACAGAGCTTCATATGTTTTAAACACTGCATATCATAGAGGACCAGTTTTACAATGAGACTGAAACACTCAGGAATGATCAAATGGGGATTTAAGGAATCAAGTAACACCACCAAAGCAAAGCAATACGAGACTTACATGTACATTCTGAATATTCTCTAACAACTCCTCCAAAAATTTGAAAGCGATGATGCTCCTATTTATTTGATTTCATACAAAACTGAATAAGAGCATTGACATAAACATCGCCAGCCTTGTACTTCCATTTTCATTAAAGAACACCTCAATTCATAATGTATGCATTGGAGCATCTTCTCGATATTCTGTAAGCAGTTTTTATAGCTGGCAGGCATGAGAGAATCTAATCAGTATAAGGGATGCAAGCAACTTATAATTAAGTACTCGGCAATCTCATTTTAATTTTCTGGTACGATCTCTTTCAGATCCACGACCACCACTGAGCTTCTTTTCTCTGTCCCTCTTTGTTCTAGGAGGAGTACCAGGGGCCAGAAAAGGGCTCTGGACCTTCTCTGTGTCAAATTCGTACTTTTGCGAAGCTAGGTAAGACAAAGCAGTGACAACATCAGCAATAAGTGGTCGCATATCAGGCTGCTCATGGACACACATTGCTGCAACAGCAAGAGCTTGATACAAGCCCCTTGGAGGATATTGACCTTGAAGCTCTGGATCAGCAATGAGTGTGTATCTTGTTCGGTCTTTGAACAATGGTCTTGCCTGCCACAAAGTCACGATTATATTGACATTTGCGTAAGGTATATAAAGTCAATACTCATTTAAAAATATCTTTCGGGTTCTGAGTAAATGTGTATTTTCTGCTGCTTACCCATGCAACCAGATTCTGCTCTGCCGCAGCTTTTGAAGTGTCAACCGCTTTCCTGCCTGAAAGGATTTCCAGAAGAACAACCCCAAAGCTATACACATCTGATTTTAAAGTCAGTTGGCCTGTCATTGCATACTCTGGAGCACAGTATCCATAGGTTCCCATAACCCTTGTAGATACATGGGTGTTATCACCAACAGGACCAAGTTTGGCCAAGCCAAAATCAGATAGCTTGGGATGATATCCTCTGTCAAGCAAAATGTTCGAGCATTTTAAATCCCGGTAAATAACAGGGGGTTTAGCTTTGTCATGTAAATACTCCAATCCCCTTGCTGCCCCAGCTGCTATTTTCATTCTTGTATTCCAATCAAGTCGTTTCGTACCAGGTGAGATGTCTATGAAAGTATAAGAGACCTAACATTAAGTCGAAGTAATGAAGGTAAAATATTGAATCATTAATCATGCAGACCTAATGCAATATTTGCATACCATGTATATGGTCTTCGACAGATCCTAAAGGCATATATTCATAAACCAAAAGCCTTTGATCTCCATCAGCACAATAACCAATTAGATTAACCAAGTTAGGGTGGTGAAGCAGACTTAACATCAATACTTCAACTAGAAATTCCCGGTTACCTTGCAACCCATTGCGATCAAGTTGCTTGATAGCTACAACCTACACCAAACAAAGAAAAGTTCTCTAGTGTCAAGTTACATCATTCTAAAAATCAAGAAAATCAAATCACAGGAAAAGTACATCATAGGAAGATGATTTAATCTACTCAAAATGCTCTCTAATATCTAAGAGTTGACTAACCTGATTAATACTTTCTAAATACCCTTTATACACTCTACCAAAACCTCCCTCGCCCAACAGACATTCTGCTCTGAAATTTTTAGTCGCAGCTGCCAACTCGCGGAATGTAAGCGTCTGAGCTGAAATGTGGTTGGTGCCTCCATCTTTAGATGTCTCCTTGACACTCGAGGAGGAATTCATCTTTAATTTATCTGAAACAAAGTTAAGAGAGAAAAGTTATGGTAAGTGCCGAAATAAAAGAATAACAACAGAGGAACAAAAAAGAAAATAAACAATTAACAAGAACACAAAGAATGCAAAAAAGACGAACACAAAGAATGCAGTTAGAGTTGGCTTTTTGCAAAATGCAAAAGTCCAACATTTCTGTGGCATCATTTGATTGATAGTCATACCCAGTGGATAAGACTCCCACTAAAAGTAGGGTATGAAGAAGGTAATGATGTACGCAGCATTACCCATATTGTTTCACAGAGAGGTTGTTTCCGAGTTGGACCACGTAACCAAATGGATAGCAAGTTAATACTCGACCAGATGACAATTCATCATGTATAATCAATAAATAAACATGATACCATTGGATTTTGTCATTTAGACTCGATTATTGAGCGATTTAAAATAAATATCCCTCTTGGCTTTTGGTTTGTATGACTGAAAAAACATCCAAATTGTCAATTTCTGTTCAATCCACAACAAACCCAGATACAAAAATCACCCAGAAAAAGAAAAATTCAATCAAAATCATAACCACATCAACACAGACACTCAGCCAAAGCATGTATAATTTTTTTTTTTAAAAAAAAAAATCCCTTTTGGCTTTTATGACTGAAAACACATCCAAATTGTCAATTTCTGATCAATCAACAACAAACCCACATGGGCGGCTCTGAGTTGCCTTGAATTTTTATAGGTCGCGAGTTCTTAAAATATGGCCCTATCAACAGAAGATGAAAATATATAAATCATATTATATACTGTTGACGGCTGATTTTGGTCTTAGGGCAATATCGGAATATTACTCCCGAGACAATCCTCCCTCAATAGTGAATTTGTTCGGTTATGGGGGAACCAAAAGCAAACTTAGCAAAAGACAGACAAATACGCCAATCGACAAAGAGACTTAACGTGGTTCGGCGGATCAGATCCAACTTACGTCCACGGGCACAGAACGAAAAAAAACCTTATTGCCCCTGAGACCGAAATAAGCCGTCAACAGTTGGCGCCGTCTGTGGGGAACTCCAACAAAAAGCAGCTCGCGTGGTAAGACAATGGCAGAAGGTGGAAATCACCGGTCGTCAGGGAGTTCAACAGCAGATTGGATGGAGAAGATGGATGAAAATATGAGGAAAGATAGGGAGGAAAATCAAATTCTTCTGAAATCCATGATGGAGAAACTGGAGAGGATGGAAGAGACGAATAATGAGAGACTTGAAGCCGGAACCAGTTGGAGGAGAGGCGAAATAGCGAAAGGAAAAAGGATTGCAGATGTGAGTGATGACGATGAACCTAGGAGGAAGGGTCCCTACGGGATGAGGTCCGTAGTGGTAGAAAAAGATTTACAAACGGAGGATACGTGGGAAGAAGAAGAGGGGACACAGTCGCCAGATTCTTCCTATGATGGCCCCCGCGACACCAGAAGGGGAGACATGAAGTACGGTGAAACTGGACGGGAAATCTCAAGTCATGAGGAACGCCTCACCTGGGGTGACAGACGCAAAGAAGGCCGCAGGAGGCGGCACGGTAACACAGATGGCAATATAAAATCTTGGTTAAGAAAAGAAATGGCCAAGTGGGGAGTGAACCCCAAAACTGATATGGGAGACGCTCGGGATGACGAGGCTGAATCCCCCATCACTGAAGAAATAAGGTCAGTAAAGTTCCCAAGACGATTCAACATGTCGTCCATGACGCCCTACAAGGCCACACTGATCCAAAATCTCATATTGAGAGTTTTGTCCTATTGATGGAGGTCCAAGAAGTAGTAGGGGATGCCGTTTGCAAAGTATTCCCCCTAACCTTGGGGGGATCTGCCATTCTGTGGTTTAGGGGGATCTGCCATTCTGTGGTTTAGAAGTCTAGCCCCAGGGAGCATCGGAAGCTTCGCGCAACTCAGGAAGTCATTTGTTCGGCACTTCAAATGGGCCTGCGTCCCAAAGAAGACAATTGGGGATGGAGTGCCCCCGTAAGATGGCCGGCATGGCCTGTTGAGGAAATACGGTTGCAGGGAATGTGTTCCCGTACGTTTTGTCTGACCAACGGATCCGTGAGAAGCATAGCTTAATGTTTCAGACACTCTTTGATCCCTACCTATTTGGTCATTCGGATCCGTGAGAAGCATAGCACGAGGATGGATTATGCCCTCGTGGCGATTGCTTACTCCAGTGTTACCGAACATAAGGAGGAGCATGCCCTTAATGTTTCGGACACTCTTTGATCCCTACCTATTTGGTCATTCAGATCCGTGAGAAGCATAGCACGAGGAGGGATTATGCCCTCGTGGCGTTTGCTTACTCCAGTGTTACCGAACATAAGGAGGAGCATGCCCTTAATGTTTCAGACACTCTTTGATCCCTACCTATTTGGTCATTCGGATCCGTGAGAAGCATAGCACGAGGAGGGATTATGCCCTCGTGGCGTTTGCTTACTCCAGTGTTACCGAACATAAGGAGGAGCATGCCCTTAATGTTTCGGACACTCTTTGATCCCTACCTACTTGGTCATTGGGATCCGTGAGAAGCATAGCACGGGGAGAGATTATGCCCTCGTGGCGTTTGCTTGCTCCAGTGTTGCCAAACATAAGGAGGAACGTGCCCTTAATGTTTCAGACACTCTTTGATCCGAATCCTGGTTCGCCGGGACTCTGAATTGAAAGATTCAAAATTATGTTTTGGAGACCTCGGACAGAACGCTGTTTTGAGGTATCTGTGCTGTTGTTTACACTTGCAAAAATGTTTCGGTTCGAGTCGCTCCCCATTTTTTGATTTTATTTTCCAAAGTTTTGTTTTTGTCTTTTGCGGGTCTGGCAAGGGGACGCCCATGCCAAATGCAATAGGGCTTCAAAGGTTGATTCACTTCCCTTCCGAATAAGTCCCAAGGAGTAATCGGCTCGGGGCTGGATTGGTTCCGCCGAGGCCAATACTTGATTAATCGGCTCGGGGCTGGATTCGTTCCGCCGAGGCCGATACTTGAGTAATCGGCTCGGGGCTGGATTCATTCTGCCGATGCCAGTTTTGTTTCTCTCAGCTCGGGGTCGGGTTACGTCCCACCGAGTCTATCTTTTGGACTGGGGACGTAACATTTCCCCCAGAGCAAAGTGTTTCTCTCAGCTCGGGGTCGGGTTACGTCCCACCGAGTCCGTCTTTTGGACTAGAGACGTAACATTTCCCCCAGTGCCAAGTTTTTCTCTCAGCTCGGGGTCGGGTTACGTCCCACCGAGTCTGTCTCTTTGGACTGGGGACGTAACATTTCCCCCAGTGCCAAGTGTTTCTCTCAGCTCGGGGTCGGGTTACGTCCCACCGAGTCTGTCTTTTGGACTGGGGACGTAACATTTCCCCCCAGTATCAAGTGTTTCTCTCAGCTCGGGGTCGGGTTACGTCCCACCGAGTCTGTCTTTTGGACTGGGGACGTAACATTTCCCCCAGTGCCAAGTGTTTCTCTCAGCTCGGGGTCGGGTTACGCCCACCGAGTCTGTCTTTTGGACTGGGGACACATTTCCCCCCAATGCCAAGTGTTTCTCTCAGCTCGGGGTCGGGTTACATCCCACAGAGTCTGTCTTTTGGACTGGGGACGTAACATTTCCCCCAGTGCCAAGTGTTTCTCTTAGCTCGGGGTCGGGTTACGTCCCACCGAGTCTGTCTCTTTGGAATGGGGACGTAACATTTCCCCCAGTGCCAAGTGTTTTTCTCAGCTCGGGGTCTGGTTACGTCCCACCGAGTCTGTCTTTTGAACTGGGGACGTAACATTTCTCCCAGTGCCAAGTTTTTCTCTCAGCTCGGGGTCGGGTTACGTCCCACAGAGTCGGTCTTTTGGACTGGGTACGTAACATTTCCCCCAGTGCCAAGTGTTTTTCTCAGCTCGGGGTCGGGTTACGTCCCACCGAGTCTGTCTTTTGGACTGGGGACGTAACATTTCCCCCAGTAACAAGTGTTTCTCTCATCTCGGAGTCGGGTTACGTCCCACCGAGTCGGTCTTTTGGACTGGGGACGTAACATTTCCCCTAGTGCCAAGTGTTTTTCTCAGCTCGGGGTCGGGTTACGTCCCACCGAATCTGTCTTTTGGACTGGAGACGTAACATTTCCCCCAGTGCCAAGTGTTTCTCTCAGCTCGGGGTCGGGTTACGTCCCACCGAGTCTGTCTCTTTGGACTGGGGACGTAACATTCCCCCAGAGCCAAGGGTTTTTCCCAGCTCGGGGTCGGGTTACGTCCCACCGCATGATCTAATTTCCGACTCGGGTTGTCCCCCCATGGTCGGGCCTCGAGAGATCGTTTGCAGGAGATTATTCGGAGCAGATTATGAAAGATAAAAAGTGGAATAGAAACATGTGAAAAAAAAAAAGGTCAGCCATCAGTCCGTCAGCAGTATTGTTCTTTTTATATAGTTCCCGGCACCAACTTGTATAACTCGTTGGAACCGAGAACTAGAGGACAAATGTTGATGGTATTTTCAGGTCCTATGATATTTAAGCAGTACGGCAGGTGTAAAAAGGTAATTCCCTTCTTGGTCAGGATCATTAATAGTGACCCGACCACATGAGTGAGGGGCCGAGGACTTTACGATCGGTAAACCGACCACTTAAGATTGGATGACCGGGCATTATCAAATCGATAGCAGCATTCTCAGTTCAAAAGACCATCGTGACCGACCCCATGAAGACCGAGAATATGGCGAGATATGCTCCAGAAGATAAGACATCATATTCCTACGGATAAGAAGATAAGTTATCATACTTTCATGGGGAAAAGTTGATAAGTCAGTGTCCTAATAGGAAAAAGGAAGTGAAGGTAGTTTCAACTAGGAATCCTTATGGGAAAAGGAAAACTGTTTCTTTGCTATTATAAATAGGAGGGGAAAACGTGCTTGTAAGGAGAGAAAAAAAAAGGTTGAGAGTTGAGAGTTGAGGGTACTGAGAGTAGAGAAGAGAACAAAAATTGTGATTAGGCTTGTAAACACAAGACAGACCAGAGAAACATATTTCGGTAATAAAACATCGTCCGTTCTGTGCCCGTGGACGTAGGTTGGATCTGATCCGCCGAACCACGTTAAATCTCTTTGTTGATTGGTGTATTTATCTGTCTTTTGCCAAATTTGCTTTTGGTTTCCCATAAACAAAATAAATTCACAGTTGCAGAAGGATCGTCTCGGGAGTAAAAAACCGACATTGCCCCTGAGACCAAAATCAGCCGCCAACATATACTAAAAATTAAAAATTTTCTAGTTTCAAGGGTCATAATTTTGGGTAAAATTTGGGGCCGAGCCGACCGCCGTGTCGACTCTCCTCACGCTACCTCTGCAAACCCGGATACAAAATCACCCATAAAAGGAAAAATTCAAGCAAAATCATAACTATACCAACACAGACACTCAATCAAAGCATATATAAACAAAAAGGGTCACCCAGTTTTGAACCTTTGATTAAGCTCATTTTCATACCTACACATGTTCAGTAATCCTACAAAATTGTTTTATAAGTACCTGAAGTGGAACTGATCCGATCAAGAGGCTTCTGTTGGATCTTCATTTTCTTCTTGTTCTTGGCCTTTTTGTTTGAATCACCAGAACATGGAAACCACCCCATTAATTAGACCCTTTAAAGAAACCTGTAGAAGAGTATCAGAACATCAAAGTTGTACGAGAGAAAAAGAAAGAAGATGAACAGTTAGTAGAAAAAAAAAACTAAAAGCAGAAATTTAAATACTCAACTGATGGAAATTGGAGAAATTGAAATGGAAAGAGCAGAGCAGGCAGCCAAGTCTGTTGCTGGTGTATATTTCGTCTACGTTTTATGTCCATGTATGTTATACCGTTTACTTTTTTTTGTTTTTAAATATTTCACTTTCAAAAATTCGTGATTGGCACAAACGTCTTATTCTTGGGACCGTATTGGTAAGCAACGGTGTCGTTTTGGATGATGCAAGAAGAAATTTACCCAAAAGATGTCCTGCCAACAGTGTCTAATGACATTGGGTCCACAATTTTATATATTTTACCGGATACATCCATATCAATTAGATCTCACTCCTGGCAAAAATTCTTGAGGATTAATTTTCACATGAGTCCGATATATTAAGACTATGTATGAATATAATTTTTTATATTCATTATTTAAATGGATCAGATACGGATATTAATATTTTCATATCAATAAAAATAAAAATTCATGTATGTATAAAGTGCATAAACATCTAATATGTTTAAGTCGAATATAAATATAATTTTAAATTTTTCGTACCCATTTGATTCTTCTTTATCACTCATTGATTTAGTGGGATCATCCTCTAAAATTAGCTAATATTTTCAAAAATGCTAATGGTTTCTAAATTATAAGAGTATTTCATTAATTTCATTAGGGTTAGCGAAAAGAAATTGAAATAATGGCCTATTTTAATATAATGAGATAAATTATATATGTATTTACATTTCGTAAAGTCTAGGGATCAAGATGTTATTACGACATTCCGGCAATCACTGTGAGTCTGCCACGTGGATATCTTTAAATATTCTGTCAAATTCATTTTGGGTGCGCCATCAACTCCAGCTGGACGGTTCTGATGAGTTTTATGTCGTGGAGCGATTAAAAGTAAAAGGTGGAGCCCACGTGATTGATTATGGTTGACTGAGACATGACATGCATGCATCTTATGGTGTATTACACCGTACTGTAGTATTCCTTCTCTTGGTGAAGACATTTTTTGCCTCGACAGCTGGTCACTGGAGGTTTCCTCAAAAGCCAGCCAGTTTGGTCCAAGTGTCAAGCCATGGCAACTTGAACTTTTATGTGGTAGTTGGCAGTAAAAAAATATATAATAATAATGTAACAGGTTATAAATAAGAATTTTAGATTTAGTATTGTATTGAATTTTATTGATAAATTATGATTAATAATATTGAATAATAATTTAATATTAATCATTCATTATTATTAAAGCATGTGTATCAGAAATTTATGAAAAGTTAGACACAATTGTTGATGGTGGTTTTCAGCTCCCAATAAATCAGAATCAATAAGAAGGGTAGAATGAGAATTGCAGTTAACAGATAAAATGTCAAAGTCAATGCAAGGATGAGAGGTCGGACAGAGGGATCCGAACCCGAGGTGCAAGAAGGCAACCCGAGGGCAAGACTAAAGGATTCGACAGTACAAGAACATTTGTTGAGATTAACCCGATGTTAGGGATCATATTCAGTAACATTTGTGCAGATGAAGACTGACCCGACCTGATGAGGGGATGCCGGATTCAAACATCATTATAACACACGTGAAGACCAACTTGACCGACCTAACAAAGTCATATGACTCTTCAACCTGACCTGTATAAGAAGAGAAGAAGAGGATCCAACATTAATCACCTCGGTATACCGACCTACCTAGGTCGGGGCTGCTAAATCTTATGCTTGTGAATGGATGACGTAAGCCTTACAAGAAGCCTACAGTCGCCAAACCATTGGATGGGTGTAACGTACGAGTAATGAGCAATAACATATGAGTAAAGGCTGATTGGCGTAACGTACAAACAAAGGTTAATGGACGTAACGTACGGTAATGGGCAATAATGACAAGGAAGCATGGATGACGTCATTGTTGGACAATTATGACCCATAACATCACTATTTGTACAGAACATAGTGTTGTTGTACAAATTAACTATGTGACAAAGGAAATTGCCCTTTTATCATTTGTAATTAGATTACCGGGATATATAAATGATAAAAGTCCTTATGATTAGTTCCGGATTGAGATGATATGAGACAATATCAATCCACGAAGGTTTAATCATTAAATAATCCATAGTCGGAGTATTATCGAGATTGGACATCGATAATGCGGAATAGACTAGTATTGCACTTGTGCGCGTTGTGGGAGCATAACATCATATTTCTCATATATTTGGGTATTGGATACTCATGCAAGTGTAATAGGAGGTTGTGTTTTAGCGATGGTACGGAAAACAGCTTCGCTCTGGATAGACCCCTCGGAATCCCATTGGTAGTATGACTATGTGTCTTTGGGAGTCCGAATCAGGATATGTGTATTTGGTCTTAACCTGAGACTTGCACCGCCAATACTTGCGACAATCAATATACTTTAGTTTTGGTTGTCCAAGGTTTTAACAGGTTCTGTGTACGCCTCTTCTGGGTATATTGAGAATCGTAGTGTAATGGGTGTGATGTCGAGATGGAAGTATCACTCCAGTCATAATGGAGATGATGATCACGTAGGATACATAACTAGTATTCTTATATGCTGCAGATATCGGGATAAAATGACAAGGTCATAGTTATCCGATTATAGAGACTAGTTATCAGAGATCCGATATGTGTTCGTACGGGGCAGACACAATTCCAGCCCCAGGCCTAGCATGTGACATCCGATACAGGATCGTAATACGCAATACTTTGTATACTACGCCTGATATAGATCACATATTCCTATAAGAATATTTATGGAGAATTGGGTAGGCACGGTGCTTTGCTAGAAGCCAACCATATCTTGTAAATTGGTAAAAACGTAGTACTAGGTACATACGTGTTCGGATAGTCCGACGACCATATTTACTGTCAACATATTCGGGGATCTCATGGGTCGCTTCCCGAAAATTCACCGATGACGTATGACTCGCACTTTATTAATCTGAGATTAATTTGATGAGAGAGAAAATTAATCTGGGATTAATTACGGAGATATTTTATCTGGGATAAAATACTATTTAAAGAGAGAAACAATTAATTTGGAATTAATCGATAAATTAATATATTCGATATATTAACGAAATTGGACATCGATAATGCGGAATAGACTAGTATTGCACTTGTGCGCGTTGTGGGAGCATAACATCATTTCTCATATATTTGGGTATTGGATACTCATGTGCAAGTGTAATAGGAGATTGTGTTTTAGCGATGGTACGGAAAACAGCTTCGCTCTGGATAGACCCCTCGGAATCCCATTGGTAGTATGACTATGTGTCTTGGGAGTCCGAATCAGGATATGTGTATTGGTCTTAACCTGAGACTTGCACCGCCAATACTTGCGACAATCAATATACTTTAGTTTTGGTTGTCCAAGGTTTTAACAGGTTCTGTGTACGCCTCTTCTGGGTATATTGAGAATCGTAGTGTAATGGGTGTGATGTCGAGATGGAAGTATCACTCCAGTCATATGGGGATGATGATCACGTAGGATACATAACTAGTATTCTTATATGCTGCTGCAGATATCGGGATAAAATGACAAGGTCATAGTTATCCGATTATAGAGACTAGTTATCAGAGATCGATATGTGCTTCGTACGGGGCAGACACAATTCCAGCCCCAGGCCTAGCATGTGACATCCGATACAGGATCGTAATACGCAATACTTTGTATACTACGCCTGATATAGATCACATATTCCTATAAGAATATTTATGGAGAATTGGGTAGGCACGGTGCTTTGCTAGAAGCCAACCATATCTTGTAAATTGGTAAAAACATAGTACTAGGTACATACGTGTTCGGATAGTCCGACGACCATATTTACTGTCAACATATTCGGGGATCTCATGGGTCGCTTCCCGAAAATTCACCGATGACGTATGACTCGCACTTTATTAATCTGAGATTAATTTGATGAGAGAGAAAATTAATCTGGGATTAATTACGGAGATATTTTATCTGGGATAAAATACTATTTAAAGAGAGAGAACAATTAATTTGGAATTAATCGATAAATTAATATATTCGATATATTAAACGAAATTGGACATCGATAATGCGGAATAGACTAGTATTGCACTTGTGCGCGTTGTGGGAGCATAACATCATATTTCTCATATATTTGGGTATTGGATACTCATGCAAGTGTAATAGGAGGTTGTGTTTTAGCGATGGTACGGAAAACAGCTTCGCTCTGGATAGACCCCTCGGAATCCCATTGGTAGTATGACTATGTGTGTCTTGGGAGTCCGAATCAGGATATGTGTATTTGGTCTTAACCTGAGACTTGCACCGCCAATACTTGCGACAATCAATATACTTTAGTTTTGGTTGTCCAAGGTTTTAACAGGTTCTGTGTACGCCTCTTCTGGGTATATTGAGAATCGTAGTGTAATGGGTGTGATGTCGAGATGGAAGTATCACTCCAGTCATAATGGAGATGATGATCACGTAGGATACATAACTAGTATTCTTATATGCTGCAGATATCGGGATAAAATGACAAGGTCATAGTTATCCGATTATAGAGACTAGTTATCAGAGATCCGATATGTGCTTCGTACGGGGCAGACACAATTCCAGCCCCAGGCCTAGCATGTGACATCCGATACAGGATCGTAATACGCAATACTTTGTATACTACGCCTGATATAGATCACATATTCCTATAAGAATATTTATGGAGAATTGGGTAGGCACGGTGCTTTGCTAGAAGCCAACCATATCTTGTAAATTGGTAAAAAAACATAGTACTAGGTACATACGTGTTCGGATAGTCCGACGACCATATTTACTGTCAACATATTCGGGGATCTCATGGGTCGCTTCCCGAAAATTCACCGATGACGTATGACTCGCACTTTATTAATCTGAGATTAATTTGATGAGAGAGAAAATAATCTGGGATTAATTACGGAGATATTTTATCTGGGATAAAATACTATTTAAAGAGAGAGAACAATTATTTGGAATTAATCGATAAATTAATATATTCGATATATTAAACGAAATTGGATTTCGACGCGAAATTAAAATTAGATTTTAATTCGGGCGAACAAGTTAATTTAGAATTAATTCGTTAGCGACGTGAATAGTAATTTTGCTAGGCATAATTATTTAATTAAATTTGATTTAATTACGTCGCAACGGAAAATTCGTTAATTCGGAATTAACGAAACCGAGCCCGTGAGTGTTTGCGGGCCCACTCGTATTTCGAATCAAGTGGGGCCCACAAGTCACATCAAGCATCAAATCACTAGTCAATCAAGTGATAGAAGTCACATCAATTTGAGTGAAGTGATGCTTGTCATCATTGATGTGAATAGTGATGGAAGTTGATGGAAGAGTGTTAAACACTCAAGTTGATGGTTGAAAGATATTTACCATTTATTTGATTTTTGGTATTTGACTTTTAATTTTTTGTGTATTAGATAACAAATACAACACCAACAAATTCATCACTCTCTCTCCCTCTTCCTTTCCATTCGGCCATAGGGCCATTTTCTATTCTCTCAAATTTCTCTCTCAAAACCGAGAGCAAGAAGATGAACAAGAAATTTTTGTGGCAAATTTTTCTTATGCTAGCACGTAAAGAGTCATTCCAATGTGATAGGGAACCGAACATATGAGCATGGAATCACATCACAAAGCTTGGAGCTTGGAGCATTCATGGAGGTGGTGACCGAATTTTGGAGCACAAAAGGAGCCTTTGCCGTGAGCTTCATGGACCAAAAGCTTGAAGATTTTTGTTGTTCCTCGCATCGCCAAATCCGATCTATGTAAGTATGATTCTGCAATACTTCTTATGAGTATTCACACATGATTTCATTGCTTGAATTGATCCCGGGATTATAGTAGAAACCCAACAATGGTATCTTGAGCCTAATTGAGCATGAAAATGATTTAGGGTTAAAATTGGGTAAAATCAGTTTGAGCATGATTTGATGAAATTGTTTGATTGAGTATGCTTGAATGATGTTTAATTGAAGTTGAATATGATCAATTTCATGAAAATTTGATTGGATCATTTTTTGCCCAAAAAGTAGGCTTGGCCGAAACTTGATGAACCCTAATGTCATGGTGATTTTTGTTTTTTGATTCATTGGATGAGTTGAAATCATTTGGGAAATGTTGATTTAGATTCAATTGGATTGAAATCGGAATTGGACAAAAATTCCCGTCATTGCCGTGACTTGTAAGCATGAAAATGGTATGCTTTTGTTTCAATTTTGTGTTGGACATGAATTGGAAATGATGAGCATGATTAGTTGAATTAATTAGTGTTTTGGAAGCATTAGATTAATTAATTAATTTTGGCTAATACACTTTGGTTAATTAAATTATGAAATTTGGAATTTAATTAATTGGGCCAAATTTGGAATTGGGCTTGTAAAGTTGTAATTGGTCTTAATGGGCTTGGTTGGGCCAAGTTTGGTTTAGGCTAAATTGGTTGGATCCAATTGAGACCAAAACCATATCCATAAAGTCCAAATATAACTATTGGGCCTTTAAAGTTTAATTGGGCCTAATGGGCCTAAATTGATTTCTTGGCAAATAAGGTGATTCCTTACTTGGGCCTTGGTATTTGGGTTTGACCCATATTGACCAAAGCCCATGCCTTAAGAAATTAATTGAAAGCCCATTAGACTTTAATTAGACGACATTGGATGTTAATCGGGTTTTGAGACCCGTTAAGACTAGTTTTGGAATCTAAGTCTTAAAGGCGCAAATAAAAGTGTAATTATTTAATTTGGAATTAAATAAAATGAATTAGTATTAAATACAAATTAAATTGGATTTAATGTCGTAGTTTAATATAATTCAAGAATTCGTACTTTGAGTACTTATTTTTAAAACGAGTCGGACTCGCGCAAAATCAAATCGTTGTTTGAACATTGGATGGTCAATAATTTTCAGATTAATTAATTGGATTAGATTGATTGATAACATGCTTTGTGTGAATACATGGATGCGATGTATGAATAATGCATATCGGATGGATATTAGATGGGTGAGGGCAATTTTGGAAATTATTGTAATAAATTTAGAATTATTAAATTGGACCTGCGTGTCCAGCCTATTACCTCTTGACTCTGTGTATTTCTTTTCTCACCTATTCTCCTCAATTTAAATGAGGTTTCTTTAGAAGTGTTATGTAATCGGGTAGAAGTGATACTTGTGCTAGCGGGAGAGAGGAAATGGAGAGATTTGTTCTAGGAACAATGTGTTTAAGTATCCATCCGCATATCATTATTATTTATTTTATACGCGCCTTATTATGTTTTTAGAATGCATGTTTAAGGGTGTATGATGATGAGACCTTAACAAAGATAAATAATTGGTTGGCAATTACGCGAAAAAACCCTCAATACATATTAAGCATTTTTCCTTCCATTGAGTGATTCTTATTCAAGATCCAAGATTGGCACTGGCTTGTTGGTCAAAGTCAAGGCCTTTGTCCATCGCGGATGTGTTTGAATCATGAAGGCTTTGTTGCATATCGTGTGTCTTGTCCAAGTTGTGATTTGTTGGCCAAAGTCAAGATCACTTATTGTCCATCGACATCGATTACGAAGCTTTCCAAGGTCAATGGGTTCCGCTTAACTGGGATCATTAAGTTTGTTGTGCCAAAGCCAAGGCTTAATTAATTCAGAGGAAAAAGGTTAGGGAATATATTGGATATATTGGCATATGTAAGATATATGTTTCGGACTTGGATGTCCACCTACTGGATCTAGGAATTGGATGAGATTCAACTGATCTTAGAGATCTACCTAGTTAAGTATCATACAATTTGTTGGCCAAAGTCAAGATTTTGTGTTATTTAACAGGATCCTAGCCCACTAGGAAACAAGGTTTCCCGAGTACTCAACAGAGTGTTAGAGGCTCGCCGAAAAATAGTGGGAGACTAGTATTAGATTTGCAATTTCGTTTAGATACTTGTCATACGCGCTCATTTCATTTTTCGTCGCCATTTAAACATATTAGTTGGACTAATATTTAATGTTGTTTTAATATTAGTTAGACCACATATTCCTGTAAGGATATTTCTGGAGAATTGGGTAGGCACGATGCTTTGCTAGAAGCCAACCATGTCTTGTAAATCGGTAAACATAGTACTTGGTACGTACGTGTTCGGATAGTCCGACAACCGGATTTACTGCCAACATATCTGGGGATCTCATGGGTCGCTTCCCAAAGATTCACCGATGACGTATAACTCGCACTTTATTAATATGAGATTATTTAAATGAGAGAGAAAATTAATCTGGGATTAATTACAGAGATATTTTATCTAGGATAAAATATTATTTAAAGAGAGAGGACGATTAATTTGGAATTAATCGATAAAATAATATATTCGATATATTATACGAAATTGGATTTCGACGCAGAATTGAAATTAGATTTTAATTCGGGTGAACGAGTTAATTTAGAATTAATTCGCTAGCGACGTGAATAATAATTTTGTTAGTCATAATTATTTAATTAAATTTGATTTAATTACGTCGCAACAGAAAATTCGTTAATTCGGAATTAACGAATCCGAGCCCGGGAGTGTTTGCTGACCCACTCGCATTTTGAATCGAGTGGGGCCCACATATCACATCAACCATCACATCACTTGTCAACTTTAGTCACTTTGATTGATGGAAGTAGATGAGAAATGATGCTTGAGTGTGAAACACTCTAAAGTGATGTGTGATAGACATTTACCATTTAATATTATGGTATTTGACTTTTCCATTTAGTGTATTAGATACACTTTACACATAACTCATTTTCATCTCTCTCTCACTCTCTTCTCTTTCACGCCCAAGGGGCATTTTCCTTCTTATTTTTCTGCCATTGCCGAGAACACAATGAGAAGCTTAGGGAATTTTGTAGCAAAATTTTCGGAGTGCTAGCACGCTTTAAGAGTCTTGCGAAGGTGATAGGGAAACCCACCCATGGGCATGGAATGCATACCAAGCTTGGAGCTTGGAGAGGACCGAATATGGAGAACAAAAATTGATGATTGCCGTGAGCTTCCATGGATGAAAGCTTGAAGATTTTCGTTGTTCCTCGCGTCGCAAAAGCCGATCGTTGTAAGTATGATTCCGCCATACTTCTTATGAGTATTCACACATGATTTCATTGCTTGAATTGATCCCGGGACTATAGTAGAAACCCAACAATGGTATCTTGAGCCTAATTGAGCATGAAAATGATTTAGGGTTAAAATTGGGTAAAATCAATTTGAGCATGATTTGATGAAATTGTTTCATTGAGTATGCTTGAATGATGTTTAATTGAAATTGGATATGATCAATTTCATGAAAATTTGATTGGATCATTTTTTGCCCAAAAAGTAGGCTTGGCCGAAACTTGATGAACCCTAATGTCATGGTGATTTTTGTTTTTTGATTCATTGGATGAGTTGAAATCATTTGGGAAATGTTGATTTAGATTCATTGGATTGAAATCGGAATTGGACAAAAATTCCCCTAATTGCCGTGACTTGTAAGCATGAAAATGATATGATTTTGTTTCAATTTTGTGTTGGACATGAATTGGAAATGATGAGCATGATTAGTTGAATTAATTAGTGTTTTGGAAGCATTAGATTAATTAATTAATTTTGGCTAATACACTTTGGTTAATTAAATTATGAAATTTGGAATTTTGGAATTTAATTAATTGGGCCAAATTTGGAATTGGGCTTGTAAAGTTGTAATTGGGCTTAATGGGCTTGGTTGGGCCAAGTTAGGTTTAGGCTAAATTGGTTGGATCCAATTGGCCCCAAAACCATATCCATAAAGTCCAAATATAACTATTGGGCCTTTAAAGTTTAATTGGGCCTAATGGGCCGAAATTGATTTATAGGCTTATGGGGTGATTCCTTGATTGGGCTTTGGTTGCCGAAGCCAATGCCTTAAGAAATTAATTGAAAGCCCATTGGACTTTAATTAAACGACATTGGATGTTAATTGGGCTTTGAGACCCGTTACGATTAGATTTAGAATCTAAGTCGCAAAGGTTCATTAATAAAGTGTGAATATTTAATTTGGAATTAAATAGTGAATTAGTATTAAATACGAATTAAATTGGATTTAATGTTGTAGTTTAATATAATTCAAGAATTCGTACTTTGAGTACTTATTCGCAAATCGAGTCGGACTCGCGCAAAATCAAATCGTTGTTTGAACATTGGATGGTCATTAATATTCAGATTAATTAATTGGATTAGATTGATTGATAACATGCTTGTGTGAATACATGATTGCGATGCATGAATAATGTATATCAGATGGATATTAGATAGGTGGGGAAATTTTGGAAATTGTTGTAATAAATTTAGAATTTATTAAATTGGACCTGCGTGTCCAGCCTATTACCTCTTGACTCTGTGTATTTCTCTTCTCACCTATTCCCCTCAATGTAAATGAGGTTTCTTTAGAAGTGTTATGTAATCGGGTAGAAGTTGTGCTAGCGGGAGAGAGGAAAGGGAGAGATTTGTTCTAGGAACAATGTGTTTAAATATCCATCCACATATCATTATTATATTTATTTACGTGCCTTATTATGTATTTAGAATGCATGTTTAAGGGTGTATGATGATGAGACCTTAACAAAGATAATTAATTGGTTGCCAATTACGCCAAAAACTCTCACAACATATTAAGCGTTTTTCCTTCCATTGAGTGATTCTTACTCAAGATCCAAGACTGGCACTGGTTTGTTGGCCAAAGTCAAGACATTTGTCCGTCGCGGATGTGTTTGAATCATGAAGGCTTTGTTCCATATCGGTGTCTTGTCCAAGTTGTGATTTGTTGGCCAAAGTCAAGATCACTTCTTGTCCATCGACATTGATTACGAAGCTTTCCAAGGTCAATGGGTTCCGCTTAACTGGGATCATTAAGTTTGTTGTGCCAAAGCCAAGGCTTAATTGATTCAGAGGAAAAAGGTTAGGGAATATATTGGATATATTGGCATATATAAGATATATGTTTCGGACTTGGATGTCCACCTACTGGATCTAGGAATTGGATGAGATCCAATTGATCTTAGAGATCTACCTAGTTAAGTATCATACAATTTGTTGGCCAAAGTCAAGATTGTGTGTTATTTAACGGGATCCTAGCCCACTAGGAAACAAGGTTTCCCGAGTACTCAATAGAGGGTTAGAGGCTCGCCGAAAAATAGTGGGAGGCAATTATTAGATTTGCAATTTCGTTTAGATACTTGCCATACACACACATTTCATTTTTTCGTCAAATAAATTAATATATTAGTTGGACTAATATTTAATGTTGTTTTAATTAAACAGTTGGACTGTATTCAAACTAATTCAATAAATAGTTGATTTTATAATTGGATTATAGTAATCAATATAATTGAATTTAACCAATTAAAAGTATAGTTGATTAATATAGTTGGACTATAGTAATCATTATACACAAATGTACCTGAAATCGTTGATTAAATAGTTGGACTATAGCAATCAAGATTAAATTGAAAGATTAGTGTTTAAAACATAATCCTAGGGAAAATGTATTTAAACGACTTTAATTTTCAAATTGGGAATAAAATTTCAGGATAGTCCTGGAAACTAAGAAGTTACTTTATTTGATAAAATAACCTCTTGGGCCTAAGCCCGGAGTTGAGCAAAAGTAGAGTATGATCTTTGGAAGATTCATGTGATGATAACTTTAGTGCTTAATCCGTTAACCTTGCCGCAATGACTCCTTAATTTCGTCGTCATAACTAAGGATTAGATCTTTAAACCATGATGTTGAAATTGAAGGATCTTCATAGATCTATACTTAGATCTTAGAAGCATTAATTGCAAATGATAACTCTTGGAGAGTTAATGGCTATGCTCAATGAGCCCAAGCCAAAGTTTGCAAAAGGGCAAGAAGCGCAAGGCGCATCTTACTTCGATATCCCAGAAGGCCAAGGCTTGGCTGATGGCTTCTGGGGTGTAGAAAAGGGCAAAGGCAAAATCATCAAAGTCGGATTCTTGTGTATATAAGAGGGTTAGTGGGAGCGCACTGACAGTGAATGTCCTAATAATGATGATATATCGTTTCATGGAAATGATATTCCCATAATATAATCGGTGAAAGCTTGGCTTTCATGAAAAATTCTCCGTAGAATTCTTGGGAGTAACAACCTTTATTCTAGGAATAAAGATCTACAGGGTTAGATCTAAAAGTTGTTGACACTCTCCGAAAACTCGTACATTGAAAAATGTACGCGACCTGGTGTCTCATTTGCTTTGAGCATATGGAGTCACAATCAGGCCAATCCAAGTGATAGTCACTGGATTGATGTCAAGAACATCCTTTAGTATCTTAGATGAACTAAGGACTTGAAGTGACTGGGTTCACTGCTGCAAGTTTCCAAACCGATAAAAATGACTATAAGTCACAAAACGGTACTATAAAGTTTGAATAACGGAACAGTGAGCTGGAAATCTTCCAAGCAAGATACTGTTACCGTATAAACAACAAAAGTGGAACTTTGCTGCGACTGTCGGAGCAATAGTAGCATCTTGGATCTAAATAATTCTAATTAGATTAGATATAATTCTGTTAGCAGCTGAGCTAGGCTACAACACAAGCTAAAGAATTAACGGTCTCATCTACGATCCGATATGTACTTTAAAATGTTTTTAATCTGATTCGTCGGATCATACATCGTGGCGATGTGATGATTGTATAAATCGCATCAGACGATAACCTTTTAAATCCGCAGACGAAAGCTGTTTTCTCAGCAGAAATTTGAGCGACCCGTACATAGTTCAGGTGTAAGGCACCTGAGTGATTGGCTATAGGCCAAGTGGGAGATTGTTGGACAATTATGACCCATAGCATCACTATTTGTACAGAACATGGTGTTGTTGTACAAATTAACTATGTGACAAAGGAAATTGCTCTTTTATCATTTGTGATTAGATCACCAAGATATATAAATGATAGAAGGTCCATATGATTAGTTCCGGATTGAGATGATATGAGACAATATCAATCCACGAAGCTTTAATCATTAAATATCCCTAGTCGTAGTATTATCGAGATTGGACATCGATAATGCGGAATAGACTAGTATTACACTTGTGCGTGTTGTGAGGGCATAACGACATAGTTCTCATATATTTGGGTATTGGATACTCATGCAAGTGTAATATGAGGTTGTGTTTTACTGATGGTACGAAAAACAGCTTCGCTCTGGATAGACCCCTCAGAATTCCATTGGTAGTATAACTATGTGTCTATGAAAGTCCGAATCAGGGTAGGTGTATTTGGTCTTAACCTGAGACTTGCACCACTGATACTTGCGACAATAAATATACTTTGGTTTTTGTCATCCAGGGCTTTAACCGGTTCTGTGTACGCCTCTTCTGGGTATATTGAGAATCGTAGTGTATTAGGTGTGATGTCCAGATAGAAGTATCACTTCAGTTATAGTGGAGATGATAATCACGTAGGATACAGAACTAGTACTCTTAAGTACTACAATCATCGGGATAATATGACTAGGTCATAGTTATCCGATTATAGAGACTAGTTACCAGACATCCGATATATGCTTCGTACGGGGCAGACACAATTCCAGCCCCAGGCCTTGCACGTGAACATCCGATACTGGATCGATATACGCAATACTACATATACTACGCCTGATATAGATCACATATTCCTGTAAGGATATTTCTGGACAATTGGGTAGACACGGTGCTTTGCTAGAAGCCAACCATGTCTTGTAAATCGGTAAACGTAGTACTTGGTACGTACGTGTTCAGATAGTCCGACAACCGGATTTAATTCGCTAGCGACGTGAATAGTAATTTTGCTAGGCATAATTATTTAATTAAATTTGATTTAATTACGCCGCAACGGAAAATTCATTAATTCAGAATTAAAGAATCCGAGCCCGGGAGTGTTTGCGGACCCACTCGCATTTTGAATCGAGTGGGGCCCACATGTCACATCAACCATCACATCACTTGTCAACTTTAGTCACTTTGATTGATGAAAGTAGATGAGAAATGATGCTTGAGTGTGAAACACTCTAAATTGATGTGTGATAGACATTTACCATTTAATATTATGGTATTTGACTTTTCCATTTAGTGTATTAGATACATTTTACACATAACTCATTTTCATCTCTCTCTCACTCTCTTCTCTTTCACGCCCAAAGGGTATTTTTCTTCTTATTTTTCTGCCATTGCCGAGAACACAAGGAGAAGCTTAGGGAATTTTGTTGCAAAATTTCCGGAGTGCTAGCACACTTTAAGAGTCTTGCGAAGGTGATAGGGAAACCCACATGTGGGCATGGAATGTACACCAAGCTTGGAGCTTGGAGAGGACCGAATATGGAGAACAAAAATTGATGATTGCCGTGAGCTTCCATGGATGAAAGCTTGAAGATTTTCGTTGTTCCTCGCGTCGCAAAAGCCGATCGTTGTAAGTATGATTCTGCCATGCTTTTACGAGTATTCACATATATGTTTCTTGCTTGATTTGATCCTTGGGACCTTAGAGAAACCCAACAAAGGTTAATCATGAGTCGCTCTGAGCTACCATTTTCCTTCAAGGGATACACATTAAACAGTGCAGAACTTATTTTGAATAAGGTTCCATGAAAATCAGTTAGACAGACTTCATATTAGATATGAACAGGAAAGAAACCGAGTTTTCTCATTCCTGAAGATTTGGGAATGCTGGGCATATGTTTGGATGATACCAAACTAGAACCCAAATTGGATAAGTGTCTAATTGTAGGTTATCCTAGGGTAACCAAAGTATAGTACTTATACATCTCACAAGAGAACATTTTAATTTTTGCTCGCCATGCGGTTTTCCTAAGAGGAATACCGATATGCAGTGGTAAGTGGGAGGACAGTAAAACTCGATGAAAATCAGAGTAATACTGTTCAAGGAACTGAGTCCTTAATGGAACACAAACATTTCATCAAGGATGAAACTGTACCATAATCTTCAAATACACAAGAACCGCGTTAGTCGAAGAGAGTCAGAAAACAACATGGGAGGTATGGGTTTCTGATCTCACCTCATAAAGATGTCAATCTTATTAAGAAGACAAACCAACTACGTATGAGGAAGTGAATCGACTCCCTATTATGGCAAAGTGCCATGATGTCCTAAATGGATTCCATGTATACCAACTATGTTTGGACACTGGTTGTTGTACCAGAAGGCATTATGCCTATTGGTACTATATAGGTCTTCAAGGAAGACATACATGGATGATAAAAAACCTATGTACAAAGCTAGGCTTGTAGCGAAAAGGTATCGTTATCAACATTGTGTCGATTACGACGAAGGTTAAATCCATTTGGATAATGCTTGCTAATGCTGCATGTTTCATTTATGAAATATGGCAGCTGAACGTCAAAATAGTTTTCCTTAAACGGAAACCTTTTGGAGGATGTTTACAACATCCTGAAGATTTTATCGTACCTAAACAAGCAAACAAGGTTTGCAAGTTAATTCGATCCATTCATGGATTGAAGTAAGCATTATGTTCTTGGAACTTTTGTTTTGATGTAATCATAATGGTATATGATTTAATTCAAAACAAATATGATTCTTGTGTATATAAGGAGGTTAGTGGGAGCGCACTGACAATGAATGTCCTATATGATGATATATCATTTCTTGAAAATGACATTCCCATAATACAATCGGTGAAAGCTTGGCTTTCATGAAAAATTCTCCGTAGAATACTTGGGAGAAGACAACTTTTATTCAAGGAATAAAGATCTACTGGGATAGATCTAAAAGTTGTTGGCACTCTCCGAGAACTCGTACATTGAAATAAATGTACATGACCTGGTGTCTCATATGCTTTAAGTATATGGAGTCACAATCGGGCCAATCCATGTGATAGTCACTGGATTGATGTTAAGAACATCCTTAAGTATCTTAGATGATCTAAGGATGCTGTTTTAAGCTATGGAGAAAGAGAACTTGAAGTGACTGGGTTCACTGCTGCAAGTTTCCAAACCGATAAAGACGACTATAAGTCGCAAAACGGTACTATATAGTTTGAATAACGGAACAGTGAGCTGGAAATCTTCCAAGCAAGATACTGTTGCCGAATAAACAATAAAAGTGGAACTTTCCTGCGACTGTCGCAGCAATAGTAGCATCTTGGATCTAAATAAATCTAATTAGATTAGATGTAGTTCTGTTAGCAGCTAAGCTAGGTTACAGCACAGGCTAAAGAATTAATGTTCTCATCAACGATCTGATATGTACTTTAAACTGTTTTCATCTGATTCGTCGGATCATACATCGCGGCGATGTGATGATCGAATAAATCGCATCAGATGATAACCTTTTAAATCTGCAGCAGAAAGCTGTTTCTCAGCAAAATTTTGAGTGACCCGTACATAGTTCAGGTCTAAGGCACCTGAGTGATTGGCTATAGGCCAAGTGGGAGATTGTTGGATAATTATGACCCATAACATCTAACCGGTGCTTACACACGCGTATAACGCAAGCACACGTATCGTTCAAGTAGTATAAAAAGTATCGATCCCACGAGGACTTAATACCTATTCTATCAATTTTAATGGGGCCAAATGATTACTAGTACCTAACAGATTGATTGTTTTGAAATGGCGATGATTCTAAATTTAAAAACAAGTAAATAAAATTGCGTAAAAGTAGGTTGAGAAAAATTCAAATTTATAAAACTATCTAGGGTTGTGAATTCTTCCAATATTATTTAAAGATGAAGTGGTTATCTTATAGTTGGGTAATATATTGATTTATTAACCTGGAACACTAAATTATGTAAAAGCCTCTTCCGATGGTCAATTTCAAATACCCAGTATAACCCAATTGAACCATATTCCTATGTCAACCAAATTACCTGGATTCATTAAGATCAAGTTCCAATTATGGCTACCCACGCCCGACAGGTATATTCCTATCCTGTAAGGAAATCTTATTAAAGGGTTATCTATCCTCAAGGAAGATCGTGGGCTATTGAATCTAAGGTCTTAAACCTAAAATCTCTATGTCTAGTTCATTTTAAGTTTACCTAATCAATTTTATTAATGGCCAGTTAATAAAAAGCATTAAGATTAAGACTCAATAAATAAATCTTTATATTACCCAAACTATAATCTAACCCTTATAAACCGGTGATATTAGATTTCATCACAACCCTAGATAACTAACTTAGTGTGGGACACAGAAACTGGACGACGCATGCTGTCCTAGGTTCGCGGCCTAGTCGGGAGTACGGAGTAGCCACAGGGGACTAAACCGGAGAATAATGGAGTCGCCACCCGGTGTGAACCGGGAAAATGAGATTTAAGGCCGCACTCACCCCTCGCAAGGGAAGACCTCAAACCATTGGGTTCGGAATGGTCCCTTACTTATGTCACTTGTAATGAAAGGATTTACGTAATAATTTAATCAAGCTTAAGTAACACTTTTTCCAAGAGTATCGTGCTTCTAAATTCACATGTACAAAATAAAACTTACACATAAATTTACATATATTTCACATCTAAGATTGCATGCTTGAAAATACAT
>SKCR01041689.1:0-42199 GCA_019454045.1 Zanthoxylum bungeanum | reverse complement strand
AGTTGTAAATAAACAAATAAGATACAATCATCTTAGTATTCTTAAGGAATTACATAGAAGAATGTATGAATTCAATTCTAAAATTTCAGCATCTATTTATAGGGAAAAATTGCTTCGCGCGTCGCAACGCGCAAGATTATTCTTGCGTCGCGACACGCTGTTGATGAAGGACGCGTGGCAAGTGATTTGTGGAGATGGTGACACGTGGTACAACTGAATGATTAATTGAATTATTGTGTTGATGTGGCGTTGACTGAATTATTAACTCAATAATTGTGCTGACGTGGTGATGATGATTGTCGGCAGCATGTGATGATGACACGTGTCCGGCGCATGTTAGCATGATTTGATGTGATGTTGACACGTGACAGGCGCACGTTAGCAGATTCAGCACACGTTAGCAAACGGCGCACATTAGCATGACGCACGTTAGCAAGGCGTATTTTAGCAAATCTTCTCTGATTGTAACACGTGTCCCGACGCACGTTAGCAGACTTCGGCACACGTTAGCGGTCGCGACGCAGAGAGGATACGCGTCGCGTTCCCAAAAAAAATAGTTTTGCCATTTTTGTCCATTTTTCACTGTTTTGGCCCCGAATCACCTCCAGAGAGTCCTGAAACTTTATTTATCTATCAAATAACACAAAACACATCAAAATATTCACAAAACTCAAGAAAATATACAAAATATTAGGTCAAATGAGTGGTAAATAGTGATACATTTACCACTCATCAGTTATGAACCCTAATTTTACAATTTTATCAAATTGACAAATCTTACCAAATCTATTAAATCCATCACTTTAATTTAATCTAAACCACACCAAACAAGTTTCACCATTATGAAACAACTCAAGAACAATTCTAGGTCATCAATGAGTGGCTTAGCAACTCTAAAATGACAACATGATTATCAAATAATCAAAAGTAAGCCATTGAAACCATTTCAACCTTACTTTATAACCATACCGTTAGGGTTGGTGCTCAGAGCGCCAATTCCCGATTGTATTTCCTAGAAAATACTATTGTAAAACGTTTTATTATGAATAAAATGAGCAGTTTCTATAATATAATATATCTTCTTATATGGTAAAGATGTAATGGACCTTAGGATGATTAGTCATGATATTGTTGCAAAAGCGTCGTAACTGACATTGAGTTGTATCATGACATTGTCATTCTCAGTCAGTTCATGGTCAATGTTTACACTACTTGGTCAGTAAAGTAAACCCGTTGAGACCGGTACCTATCGTATACTGGAATATATGATTCTGATGGTTTCTCAATGAACCATGAGTCTTGGGGACTCGTATAGACGTGTAGGTGTTATAGCGGATAAACACTGAACGACTCACCAAAGATTCTTAATGGATGGTACACCAACATCAATAAGAATCTTCTCGGGTTGAATATCATTTGTGATTCTTCGACTTGAGATACCACTGTGGGCACATGAGATATCTTCCACACTTAGATGACAATCACGTCACCGATCTATTTAGATCAGACCTCCGCAGGTTCGTTGGTGTGGATAGATCATCAGGGTGTCATTTGTGTGTCGAGATAGGATCCGTCAGTTCTGTGTACAGAGCATAGGTAGTCTATATATGACTAGCAATCAGATAAAAACCATGGGCCCGTGGTCCACTTTAGAAATCAGTTCTAAGTGTTCTTTTTTTGAGATTGCTAATAGAGACGTCGACGGGATAATCCCTATAGAGATTTGACGTTTACATCTATATCTCTGGGATATATCTGGATACCTGTGACGGAGGAATTATACATTTGCCATGACCTCGACCTGTATGATTTAGCGAGTTTATCTGTGGTCGTCATAATTTACGGGTGGGTAAATTATGGACACGAAATTAGATTTCGTGACGGATATGCCTGAATCTAGAGAGTCTCACTAATGAGATATACTCGTAGAGCACTAGGGCAATATTTATGAATAATACTGATTATTTATAAGTCGTTTAAAGGTTAAACGAAAAATACATGCGAATGGACCTAATAGTCATTTCCTAATTTTTGTGTATTTGCATTTAATGATAGATTTTATCAAATACATATTAATTAATAGTCAAATTGAGATATTTGACTAATATCATAAATATATATGTATTTGAATATTTAATATAAATATAATACATATATTTAAATAATTATTTAATTATTTAATTATTAAATAATTAAATTAATTAAAAATATAAATATCTTAAAGTTGTGATATTTATGGAAATGCTTTAGTTGCTTTATTTGACTTTAAGAAAATCATTAAATGGTTTGATGATGACTTATGCAAGTTGATAAAGTAAATTAAATGAAACAAAAATAATATCTAGATATTATTTTGCTACCAAATTCGGCCAAGGCCATTTTTGTGAAGTATAAATTATTTTGTTTCATTTTTGGGGTTTAGGAGTTGATTAGTTACCAAAAATAAACACAAAAGAAGTTGAGAGAAAAGTTTGAAGTAAAAAGGAAAAAGCTTGGAAATCTTTTGTATTTGTAAGTTTTTCTTTAAAGCATTCAACATGAAAAATATTTCTAACAGGCTTAGATTCAATTTGTGATGCTTTGATGTTATCTCTACACTTATAGTTTATGTTTTAATTGGTTGAGAATTTGAATGAAAAGATGATTGCGTGTATGGTTTCAAGTGAGCTTGAAATGGTTTCATAAACTCACTTTTGATTATTTGATAATCATGTTGCCATTCTAGAGTTGTTGAGCCACTTCTTGTTGATCTATAATTATTCTAGAGTTATTTCAAAATGTTGAGACTTGTTTGGTGTGGTAAAGAATGAATTAAAGTGTTGGATTTTAAAGATTTGGTAATTTTGGTCAATTTGATGAAATTATAAAATTTGGATTCTTAACCCATTCCAAATTTGGGGCTTTTCATATATGTAATGTATTATAGTGTATATAAGATGCATGTAAATTTTTGGGTTGATTGGATCTGATCTTGACATGTTTTGAACATAAAAGGACTAAATTACAAAATCTGAAAATTTTTGGGTGCTCACGGCAATTAGACAAAATTTGGGGATTTGGTTGCAATCTGATTTTGATGAGTTGGACTTGTTGGAAATTATTTTAGAAATGATTTAGAATTATCCAAAATTATATTTGACAATTTTTGGACTAAAATGATCAATTTGTAAAGTTGTGGGGCAATTCGGTAATTACCAAGAAATTTGATCTCATGTGTAATTTTTCAGAATTTAATAATTGGGTAATTAAATAAACAATTGATCTAAGAAAAAATTTTGAAATTGGAAAATTTTGATTTTCCGCTATTCTGCTGCGTTACCGGATTTTCGCCATAAAACCCATACACATACATGCATACATCTTTCATACAAATTCACATATAATTAAAACACAAACTATCTAAGCATGTTAGAAAATTTTCTATGTTGGAAGATTTAAAGAAAAACGTACAAAACTCAAAGATTTACACGCTTTTCTTCTTTGTCTTCAAAATTTTCTCTCAACTCTTTTATATTTGTTTTGGTAACTTATAAACTCGTAACCTGATAAAAATGAAACAAAACAATATATACTTCACAAAAAAGGCCTTGGCCGAATTTGGTATACTTAATAATATCTAGATATTATTTTTGTTTCATTTAATTTTTTACTTTATCAACTTGCAAACTTGATCATTACAACTTTAATGAATTTCAACAAGTCAACAAAAGCAACTCAATGCATTTCCAAAAAAACATCAAAACTTAAGATATCAATATTTTTAATTAATTTAATTATTTAACAATTAAATAATTATTTAAATATAAATATTTTAAATATATGTATTATATTTATTTTAAATATCCAAATACATATATATATATATATATATTTATGATATATGTCAAATATCACAATTTGACATTTAATTAATGTGTATTTAATAAAATCTATCATTAAATACAAATACACAATAATTAGGAAATGACTATTAGGTCTCTTCGCATGTATTTTTCGTTTAACCTTTAAACGACTTATAAATCATCAGTATTACTCATAAAAGTTGTCATAGTGCTATACGAGTATATTTTACTAGTGAGATTCTCTAGATTCAGGCATATCCGTCACGAAATCTAATTTCGTGTCCATAATTTACCCACCCGTAAATTATGAAGACCACGGATAAACTCCCTGAATCATGCAGGTCGAGGTCATGGCATATGTATAATTCCTCCGTCACAGGTATCCGGATATATCCCAGAGTTATAGATGTAAACGTCAAATCTCTATAGGGATAATCTCGCCGACGTCTCTATTAGCAATCTCTAAAAGAACACTTAGAACTCACTTCTAAAGTGTACCATGGGCCCATGATTTTTATCTGATTGCTAATCATAGATGGACTACCTATGCTCTGTACACAGAACTGACAGATCCTATCTCAACACACACAGGACACCCTGAGGATCTGTCCACACCCAACGAACAGACAGAGGTATGATCTAAATAAATCGGTGACGTGACTGCCATCTAAGTGTGGAAGATGTCTCATGTGTCCACAGTGGTATCTCAAGTCGAAGAATCACAAATGCTACTCAACCCGAGAAGATTCTTATTGACGTTGGTGTACCATCCATTAAGAATCTTCGGTGATTCATTCAGTGTTTATCCGCTATAAACACCTACACGTCTATACGAGTCTCCAAGACTCATGGTTCATTAAGAAACCATTGGAATAATATATTCTAGTATATGACATGTACCGGTATCAACGGGTTTACTTTACTGACCAAGTACTGGAAACATTGACCAGGAACTGTCAGAGAATGAAAACGTCATGATACAACTCAATGTCAGTTGCGACGCTTTCGCAACTGTATCATGACTAATCATCTTAAGGTCTATTACGTCTTTGCCATATAAGAAGATATATTATATTATAGAAACTGCTCATTTTATTCATAATAAAACATTTACAATAGTATTTACAAAGAAATACAACGGGGAATTGGCGCTCTGAGCACCAACCCCAACAACATGTACGTGCAGAAAGTTTATTTTAAAGCAACTTCTATACGCACACGCATTGGCTGTATGTGCGGTTGGTAGAATCAAACGCTATAGTCTTTGGAGCAAGATGTACACAATTCATGCTGCATATGGGGAAATTATCCATCATGTTGGCGACTAATCTGATTGGATCTTGTCAGAAGGGTTATCAGGTATAATATTATTACTTTATTTTATTGAAAAAGCATTCAAAAATAATTTTAACTAATGTGTTGATTCTCAATACAGGTTTAAATGTATTGCCACCAAATGAGCGTGTTTCGATAGGACGACCAAAAACAAATAAAATACCGTCATAAGACAAACAAACAGTGCAAGTCATATGCGGTCGATGTGGCGAATGTGGACACAATAGACGTTCATGTATGACTCCTTTTAGCCAAAATCTAAGTCAACAGTAACTTTAACTTATATAAACAAATTTGATGTATTAGACATTGTTGCTTTTTTATTTATGTTTTTGAACTTATATATAAAAATCATATGTATCACTAAAAATCATTAACTATTTTATTGAACATCAAAATCAATATCGTAGTGAGAAAAAATGGAGAATGCCCAGTTTAATAAAATATTTTTTCAAACTTTGAAAATCCGAAGTAATAGTTCAGCTATCCAAAGTTTTGAATAAAAAATAAAAAAAATAAAAACTTAGGAGATCCGAAATTATCTCCTAAGTTTACACCAACTTCGATGTGTATTTCGGAGAATTCAGATTCTCTGAAATATATTTCAGAGACTGTGGCTGAAAATGTAAATGGCAAACGTTGTGACTCATTTTGGTAAATGAATATATTTTTTTCATTAGTTTTATAAATTCCTCTAATTAAATCAAGTAATATTCCGTCTATTTAATCTCTTATCATTATTATATAAATTCTTCAAATACATTTTTTACATAAAATTATTATTATTATTATTATTATTATTATTATTATTATTATATATATTTTTTAGCCTCTTAATTCCCCTAATATTTGAACTTAGGCATTGTGTTTTGAAAATATTTATTTTTAATTAAAATGCACACTAAATTTTATTCAACGTTGGTATTTTTAATATGTTGATGAAACCTCTTATAGTCACATTGTGACTTTGGTTAAAAAATATATATTTATACTCAACCACACACCTAATTGATAGTCATTATATGATTATGAGTAAAAATAAATAAAAAATATAGTTACAATGTGATTTATGTCACAAATATGACTGATATGCACTTATGACTAAATTATCTGCCACCTAACTAATATTACTGTGGTTAAAAAACTACACTCCTATTTTACATTCATTTTGTGACTACATGTTTAAAAAATACAATCACAATATAATTGAGGTCACAAATGTGACTGAGGCACGCCCATGACTAAAACCCAATTGCTAGCACATTATGATTGCGGGTAAAAAAACACAATCAAAATGTGACTGAGGTTACAAATGTGACTGAGACATACTTGTGACTAAATTATCAATCATCCAACTGATAGTCACATTATGACTGTGGGAGAAAAAAAAGCACACCTACAATGTGACTAAGGCACAACTGTGATTAAATTTTAAGTCACTCAATTGATAATCACATTATGACTGTGAGTGAAAATATGACTGACTGAATTCTTTGTGACTCAAGTAAAATGTCATTATAATTATGCTCAATGTGACTGAGGTCACAAATGTGACTGAGACATACTCGTGACTAAATTATCAATCATCCAACTGATAGTTACATTATAACTGTGGATAAAAAAATATAGGCACATTAGTGGTTAAATTATCAATCACCCAACTGATAAGGGTGGCAAAAAAGCACGGACCCGGTCCGGCCCGCTCGAACTTTGGCCTGGGCCGGGCCCATGAAGTAGAGGCCTGGCTCGAGCGAGCCGGGCCTAGCACAATAAGCCCGACCCGGGCTTAAAAATATTATATATATATATATATAAATATTTATATAATAAATTAAAAATATATTTAATTTTTTTATTAATAATAACCGGGCCGGATAAAGCCCGGTAGACGCTTGGGCCAAAAAATATTGTTGGGCTCGGGCCGGGCTTATCAAAGTCCGGACCCGACCCGACCCATTGTCACCCTTACCAACTGATAGTCACATTGTGATTATGGATAAAATGTGATTGTGACTGAGTCCTATGTGACTCGAATAAAATGTAATTGTGAGTATACTAATGTGACTGATGATCAGTAATGTGACTGAGGTGACTAATTTAACTAAAGGTAAGTAATGTGACTGAGGTACATATAACACAACTTTCAGTCACCGATGTGACTAAGGTAAAAATATGACTATACAATAATTTTGGGACTAATTTTGACCTTATGTAAGTCTGAATTTAAGAAAGACTTGTTGAAAAAAGTTTATAAAAACCTTCTTTTGTTGATTCCAAGAAGACTCATCCACGTGTTCTAAGCCATAAGAACCGCAAATCTTGATTTTGTAAGAACAAAATCATTCCAAGATAAACTTCAACCCTTAAGAAATATTACCCTTAAGAACATTTCTTTATTTCTTTGGAGAATCTTGAACAGCAATACAGGGCCACAACGTTTGCCATATGTTGATAAGCTTTTATTCTATAGAACCAATGAAGAATCAACTCCCTCAAGATGACGCCACAAGTCAATTGTTTTGTTAAAAATGGTTTTTAATTAATTATGAATTACAATGAATAATGCCTCTTTAAAAAGGTGGCTAATCCTAATTCTACTTAGTCATAATAAAACCCTAATAAAATAAACCTAGTAATATATAAAAGCCTTCATATTTTCGTGCATTGGATTTTTAATTTAATAAAAGTTCAACCAAAATTTAAAATAACATAATCTTAAAAAAACATAAAAAATAAAAAGCCATATGGATTATTTACGTCTGTATTTTGACCAAGAAAGATTCCAAATTTGACTTTGACATAAACTCAAAAGTTGTAGAACTCTGAGTCTTATTTGCAGCGCAACTTGAATCACCAAAATAGGATATCAGATGAGAAAGTTATGACTAAAATATATAAACCGCCACAGTTGATGTACCATTCGAAAATTAAGCTCAAAATCAATGAAGGCACCCCATGCACATCTAAGAACCATTTTATATCTGCCTTAGACATAATAAAGCCTTCATATAAAGTCACATACATGGCCCAAGCTCCAGAACTCAATAAATCTTCCAAATCCACCAAAATGACTCAAATACATCAATCTGACCTAATCATGCAATCAGCCATAACTTCAAGTTCATTTGGCCCAAAAAAATAATTTCCATGCTTTTTTTATGCCCAATAGATGCCTCATAAAGTTTCATTTGATTCCGAGCTTGTTTTGGCAAAAATCGAGACCGGTCCATAAAATTATCAAAAAATCCATTCTGGATCATATCATTCCCCCTCTCTTGAAAACGATTCCTCCCTGAATCCACACCTGGATAATAGATAGTAATGATAAAATAAATTGGACAACAATTCTAGAACAAAGAATAATCACATGGAAGATAAGTGTCAATGTTAGGAAAAAAAGATTTTCCATTCTCACATCTTTCTCATTCTTTTTTCATACTCTCTTTCGATTTAACTCTCTGCCCTATTGATATTCCTAATTAAATTCACATTCATAATCTCATTCAAAACAAAACCCACATGCTCAAGACTCACAAAACTCTCACAAGTGTTTACCCACTCATTACTCTCTTTTTTATGCTCAAAACTCTCAACACATTTGGCTACACATGTAGTTTCATCATCAATACATTTGGCCATGCATTGATCTTCACATTTATTATCACCAGCAACAACTAAGTCATCCACCTCAACAATAACAACAACTTCATCCTCACACTCATTCTTCACTGTTTGCCCACTTACGACCATGCCCACATTTTCCTCTTTTTTCACACACAACCTCACTAGCAAGTTTATTCGTCAAGCACTCGAACACTTTTTTCCTCTTTTTTACCTCACTTCTCATTTTCATTATTAATTGATCTTCATAGGTGTTAAGGAATGTTAATGAATATTATTATGGAAATCTATATTATGGAATCAAGATCCAAAATAGAATTCCTAGTACCTTAAGGATTCGTGATTTTATTATATTTCCCTATTAGATGCAGATTTCTTATATTCATTATTATTGTTCATTACTATAAGATTCCTTTTCTATTTTGGTTTTCTATGTAGCCTACATAAAGGCCCATACCATTGTAAATTCATATAGAGTGAATTCAAGACTTTCTTTCATTATCTAACAATAGGCTTGTTGTGGTGATAAAAGATAAATAATTACTGATCCTTTCTGTGACATAAATGTACATATTCCTCTCAACATGATGTCACACTTGCCTATCATATTTCCATGAACCACCCAACAATATATGACAATCAAACATATGCACTATATCACACAAAATCTCATCATGAAACCTCCTAATAGTAAATGCAACCATAACTTGATACTGCACCTTAACCTCATCATAATTAGGTAAACCTCGCAATATATAAGGCTTAAGAAGGTGTAGCAATTGCAACCCCAATCTTTCCACGAGATTGGTACTAACTAAATTAGCTCAATGTTCCGATCAATAATCACAATACATACCTCATCTTTCACAAATATTCTAGTATGAAAGATATTATCTCTTGGTTGCCTTATATTATCAACCAATTCATTTACAATATTTGAGAAAACAAGACTCAACCTTTTTGATTGAGGATCATTATAACTCAAGCAAGAGCACTAGAACTCTCAACACACAAGGTAAGTGATCAATCTCAATCTTTTTCTTTTTTTAACTAATAAATAAAGAAAATAAACACTAAAATAAACAAAATATTGAATTCCATAACTAATGTTTGAAAAGGAATTTGGGACACAGATGATGGAGTTGATGCTTGGAATGCCAATCCGAATTGTACATTTTATTATTTATTAATAAAATAACTATATTTTTCATTTCATACCCTATTAATGGTATTGTCATTACGCGTATTAAATTGATGTATCGTTATGCTAAGAATGACATCGACCTTAGAATAGTTTTGACACTAGGTGTAAACTATTCTTAAAGTAAATATTCCTAGTCGTCGGTTTTGGAATACGGTCGAATTCCTATAACCTAGAAGACTAGCACATGTCGTATATTGGAATTGGAGTTCCAATGGTTTAACATGATGTACCATGAGTTTTGGAAACTCGTATAGACATGTGGGTATTCGTTGGAGCGAATATTGAATGACTCATTGGTGATTCCTAATAGTTGGAAGTACACACCATCGTCAATAGGAATCTCCTCGAGTCGAGTAGCATATGTAATCATTTGACTATAGGATATCATTGATTTTGTGTGAGATCCTCCACACTTAGATGCCATGTATGTCAGAAACCTTTCATGGTCTGGCCTCTAGATGTTCGTTGGGTGTGGACCGATGCACACAGTAATCAAGTGCGAAGCAAGATATGATTTGTCGGCCCGTATGTGTACCATAAGGGGTTTAGGTATCCATGTTAGTAAAGTCACGATTCTTAAATCTTTGGCCAAAGTCGATCACATAGGGTGGATCGCATCAGTTATGAAGAATCGCAGATATGTTGACATGAGATGTGCGTCTTGGAAACTTGACGGTATATTCTATGTTTCCTAAGCACAACTCGGATAGCCTACGACAGATGGATTGTTAAACATATGTGATGACCTCGACTTGTATAGTTCAGAAAGGTCGTTCGTGTTCTTCACGAATTCAGAGGTGGCCGAATTGCGTACATATTAGCCAGACTTATATGACGAACATGTCTGAACTTAGAGAGTCCCAATATGAAGTTTACTCGTTGAGCACTTGGGTAGCCGATTATTTTTGATAAAATATAATATTCGATATTATAATTATCAACTAAGATAATCAAGTGTTATTGGATAACATTGATTATTTACTTTGACCTAATTGGATTAATTGGATTAATTCAATAATTACACAAGGGTTTAATTGTAAAATCATAATTATCTTTACCATTTGAGGATATTATGGTAATTGTAAGTATGTAATAATAGGTGGTTTTGGCTAGATTTAATTGGATTAAATCAAGGTGGCAAACATTTAACTAATCCATTTCCTAATCTTGGACTTGATTTAATTGTATTAAATTAAAGTGGGATACAATGGAGATTAGTCACACCTAATTATACATATTTGGATAAATTAGATTAAGCCCACTTAAAAGTTGATGACAACTTTTATTAATTAAAAATTCCCTAAGTTTTGCTATAAATAGCAAGCTTTATGAAGGTTTTAATTACAAGTTCAAATACAAGCATAAGCAAATTCTTGAGAGATTAGCCTAAGTTAGAGAAGTGTTTAGAGAAACTTGTGAGGTCTCTACAACATTTCATCTAGGAGAAATCAAGATTGGATCTTGAAGTGAAGCTTGGAAGCATTGGAAACAAGATTAGATATTGGAGTCAAGCTTGCACACCTTGGAGGTTCTCCAAAAATTTCAACAAGGAGAAGTAGATTGGATCTTGCATCAAGCTTACTAGGTAATGTTTGATCTTCTCCAAAGCTATGTTTATTTGTGTATTAGATGCATGATCACATAGCTTAATGTTGAATAAGGCTAATCAATTGTGTTAGGATACTTTAGAAGTATAAACACAACATTCTTGTAATTAGGTCAAAATGTTCATGTTAGGCATGAAACAATTAATAAGAGTTTGGAACTCTAAATTAAAGCTTAGAGCTATGGCTACCATTCTAGATTCACTTGACCACCTTTAGGTGGACTAGAATTGTTCATGAGACATTTCTAATTGAGATTCTAAAATGGTTTGTGTATTGGATTCAAAATTTACGCAAATGCGTATTTAGAATAAATTTATGTTTTTGGAAAAATATTTGATATTTTTAAAAACTAAATTTGTATTCTATAACATGTGTTTATGATGGTTTTGAAATTAAAAATTAATTTTGGGTATTTTAAAGTGTTTAGGAAAGACCGAAAATTGTTAGGGTCAAAGACCCTAATTGCTTCAGCTCACTGGAATGTGAGCTGAAGCTTTGAAACAATACAACAATTGCAAACAAATAAAGAAACTTCTTGATTTCTACAGTGCCGCGCGCACTGTAGCGCGCGTACGCGTGTACACGCGAGATGATTTTGTTTTTACTTGTTTTTGAGTATCCGAATTCTGATTCAGTCCCGGTTTTTTCCTATACACTCGTAATAGAATATAGTATTTTATTAAATAATTTTAAAACTACACCCATACTTAATATCCATGGGTTAGACTCATTTCCGCTGCCCGGGGCACCGATCCGACCCTAGGGGTTCCACAACTGCCCCAACAACAGAATGCCTTAGAACATCCAATATCAAATTTGTATAATTGAGTACTATGAAATCAATATATTATGGGTCTCGTAACTCTCCTGAATCAAAAGTTATGGTTGTTTGAAATTTGGTGTACAGCTGGAAAATTCTGGACGAATGAAACTGATTTTTTTTTGAATTTTTGACTCCAATGACTCACAAATTTCAAGAATTAAATCCTATATGATATTATCATACAAGAAAATTATAATAACATTTAATATCCAGTCATAAACATGCAAAACACAAAGAAAATAACACACAAAAAATTGAATTTGGATAGATTTTAAAACTGATACAAATCTGATTTTTTTAAAAAAAATTTATTGACTCTATTTCATGCAAGACTCAATAAGAACACATAAGAACTGACAAAAAATGGAAAAAAAAAAGACAAAAAAAAAAGAATCATAAAGACTTCATAGAACGATAAAGATAGAGAGAACATTGATCTTGGAACCCTGAACTCTGATATCAAATGATAGAAACCTTCTTGTATTTGATTCCAAGAAGATCGCTCTACGTGTTCTAAGCCACAAGAACCGCGAATCTTGATTTTGTAAGAACAAAATCCTTATAAGGTCAAGTCCAATCCTTAAGAAATCTTGCCTTTAAGAACCTTTCTTTATATCTTTAGAGAATCTTGAACAGCGATACAGCGCACAATGCTTGCCACACGTTGATAAACTTTTGTTCCGTAGAACCAATGAATAATCCACTCCCTCGAGATGATGCCATCATGACCACGCACACATGCATCACACGAGTCATTTTGTTTTGTTAAAAAAATGTTCTTAATTAATTATGAATTACAGTGAATATTGTCGCTTTAAATAGGTGGCTAACCCTAATTCTACCCCAACATAATCAAACCATAGTAAAATAAATCCAATAACACATAAAAGCCTTTAAATTTTCGTGCATGAGCTTTCTAATTTAATTAAAGTTCATTCCAATACTTAAACATAACATAATCTTAAAAAACATAAAACATAAAAGTTATATAGATAACTTGCGTTTACATTTTGACTAAGAAGAAGTCTTAATTTGACTTTGATATAAACTATAAAGTTTTATATCTCCGAGTGTTATTTCCAGCTCAACTTGAATCACCAAAATTGGGTATCGGATGAGAATGTTATGGCTAAAATATGAAAATTACGTAAATCCAGCCACTACTAATGCAATATGCGGAAATTATGCCCAAAATCAATCAAGGTAGCCTGTGCACATCCAAGACTCATTTCATACATGCCTTATACATAATAAAGCCTTCATATAAATTTGCATGCATGGCCCAAACTCTAGAATCCAAGGAATCTTCCAAATCTACCAAAATTGCCCAAATACACCAATCTGACCAAGCCACAACTTCAAGTTAATTTAGCCCAAAAAAATAATTTACATGCTTCTTTTATGCCTAAGAGATGCCTCATAAAGTTTTATTTTAATTCATGCTCGTTTTGGCAGAAATCGAGATTGGTCAATAAAACTACCAAAAAGCTCATTTCGAATCATATCAAAAGTTATAAGTATATATATTAAGTGTATAACAAATGAGAGACACTAGTAGTTGTTCAAGGAGATGTAGCCATATGCTCCATGCAGGAAGAGACATATCTTCACACCGTAACTCAAAATATTGAGTGGGTGGTAGATACTGCAACATCCTACCACGTCACTCCTCACAAAGATTTCTTCACAACATACAAAGTATGACACTTTGGTTCAGTGAAGTTGGGAAATATCAGTTCCTCTGGGATAATAAGAATTTGTGATATTCAGTTGTGAACAAATATTGGGTGTATATTAACTTTGAAGAATGTCATGCATGTTCCGGAACTTTGACTGAATGTACTCTTGGAGATAACCATTGACAAACAGGGTTATGAAAGTCACTTCAGAAATAAAACATGGAGAATGACACAAGATGTCATGGTTGTCGCCCGGTGACATGTTAGCGGCACTTAATATAAGTCTCATGTGAAGATTTGTGCAAACAGCCTCAATGTAGCTGAAAAATAGACTTCCCAAAATTTGTGGAACCAGAGACTCGGTCACATTAGTGAGAGAGGATTTTTCTACCCTTACAAAGAAATAGCTTATCAAGGATGTTACACTAGGTCCTTGAAACCCCTCTTTGTTTAGTAAGCAACACAAAGTCTCGTTTAATTTCTCTTCAAAAAGAATATCAAAGTTGCTTAATTTGGTGCACTCTGATGTGTGTGGTCCCTTGGAGGCTGGTTCAATAGGCGGTGATAAATATTTTTTGACTTTCATTGATGATGTTTCTCAAAAAGTATGGGTGTATTTCCTGAAGACAAATGACCAGGTCCTAGATCAGTTCAAGCTTCTCCACACCATGGTAGAGTGTGAAATAAGGAAGAAACTGAAGTGTCTCCGCACAGACAATGGAGACGAGTATAATTCCAAGGAGTTCGATGCTTACTGCATGAGACACGACATTCGACATGAGAGATTTGTTCCACGCATCTCACAAAATAATGGTATAGTTGAAAGAATGAACCGCACCATTATGAAGAAAGTCATAAGTATGATCAGTATGGCTAAGCTGCCAAATCCATTCTGATGAGAAACTGTTCGAGCCGCCTGCTACTTGATCAACAGACCACCATCTGTACCGTTGAATTTTCAGATTTCGAAAAAAGTGTAGTCTAATAAGAATCTCTCATACTCTCACCTTAGAGTATTCAGTTGTTTAGCCGTTGCATATATATCCAAGGATCTCAGGTAGAAGCTCGATGCAAGGACTATTCCATGTATATTCCTAGGCTATGGAGATGAAGAATTTGGATACATACTATGGGATCCAAGGGAAAAGATGTCATCAGAAGCCATGATGTAGAGTTTCTTGAAGACTAGACAATTGAAGACATTGAAAAGCCCAAAATATCTTCCAATTTCAGTGCCGACAAAAATCCAGACCCGACAAAAATTCAGACCCAACACCAGCACAATTGGCCACAGATAGCGTGCATGATATTTCAGAAGTAGAACTAGAGAAGACAGATGAGGATGTTGAGTAGAGGGAGACACAACCCGTTCCATCGGAAGCTATAGAAGAGAGTGTTGAGCAGGGGGAGCCGCAACCTCTCCACTAGAAGCTACAGGATCATCCACATATTTGGATGATTACATACCTCATGAAACTAGTGGACCTCAGACAATAGATCTGAGCAAGGCAGGATTCCATCAACCATATATCCAGGATCCGAATACATTCTACTTACTGGTGATGGGGAGACAGAGAGTTTCCTACAAGGTAAGAAGACACTGATGAACAAATGAGAGAATACAAATGGCAGCAGAAGAGTATTGTGTAGAGACATAGTGAAATGTGTTGTGTAGAGACACGTCCAATATGTCAACAAATGTGGTTACACGAGATAAGTTAGAGTTGTGCAAAGAAATAGTCGGGATAACTGTTAGATGACAATCGTTTCAGATGCAGTTGGATGGGGAGAATTGATATGAATCCAACTTGCATTTGTGAATAATTAACATTTAATACAACTACCATTAGTGAATTAATGATTTTGGTCTAACCACCTCAAATCATTCAATTAGTGGACAATTATGACAACCACTCCATTAATTGTGTTGAGTTAGAGGGCAAGTCATTGCCTATAAATTGAGCTATCATTTGAGAGTTTAAGCATCCCCAACAAGAAGCTCAAATAAGAGAGATTATAGTGTAATTCAAAGTAAGAGAGCTTACAGAGTGAAGTGTAAGGTTTTTGTAACAAAGTTTGTAATCTTAGTAAATTCTATTTAAGTAGTAATAGAGAATAATTTTTCCTCATAAACACTTTTCAGTGATTAAAGAATCACAACAATAGGTAATGTAGTACCACCAATTAATAATTACATAACATAAAAGAGTTGTGTTAAATAAAATTATCTTTTATTTTATTATTTAACACATGTGATAATATATGATTGAGTTGTTATATTGATGATGTAATACTATTATTGCATAGTAAAAAAATTTACATATAACGACTCCCACCGGCCAGTGATCCAAAATTAGCGGGAAAAAGAACAACCAAGATCTTGAGAGCATATCTTTCACGATTTGGATAGTTATTTACAAAAATAAAAAATCATTAACAAAAAGAGAGAATAAATTATAAAATAATTTTTCTGTCCAAAACACACTATCTCAAAGCAATTTATGAATCAGTACAAGTTTTTGTAGGATTTGTGTTTAGATTGTGATTCTAAATATCTCCAAGGTCGTGATTTGGTGGTGTAGGATTTATGATTTGATCTCCAGATCCTGTATTCGAATTCAGAATGTGTGTTTCTTACAAGAGTCTGAGACAGTCAGATATTTTACCAACTCCATTTAAACCAGTATGAGATGGTTTTGAATTGGGATTTTCAACCGTTCCAAAAAAATTAATTGTGATTCTAAATATTAAATATATTACTCTATTTAATATCTAGAATATTGAGAAAATAGTAAGTAAAGATATTTAAAAATAATAATAAAAACAAAAACAAAAATTTTATAACCATTTTTTTTTGTGCTTAAACCGTGAAAACGAGATTGTTTGAAAATAATACAAGCGTCGTGAAGCAGTAGGGTTATTTTTTACTTATTCTTTTAATAGTTGGCAAACATCTTGGTTGTCTTAGCACCCAAAATTTGTATGAATATATAAAATATGAAGAAAAAAAAAATGGGTCATACACAAAAATATTCATCCAACGTTTTTAAATTCAAATAATAGATTAAGGTTTGTTTAGTGTTTCTGAAAATAGAAAAATAATATCTTCAAAACCATAGCTAGATTATTCTTGTTTTCAGTTTTTTTTTTCCATTAAAAACAAATACTTTTAAGAAACATTACCTCGATCTTAAAAACATTATTCTCATATAATCATTTTTCATTAGGAAAATAAAATGTTTTCCATTAAATAGAAAATTCATCCTCTCTAATATAAGTTTGGTCAAAGCTAATGAAAAAATAGTCAAGAGCATATTTGAGTGCAATCTTATAAAATATCAAGCACTCTTTCTTTCTCTCTCTAGACTTTGAAAAAGATTTTTAAATATATTCCTCCATGAAAATTAGGGCAATCGGGATGGAGGTAGAATTAAAAATTTAAAACATCATAAAAATATTTATTTAAAAAAAATTGAAAAAAATAATTATATTATGTCAAATTAAAATTTTAAATACTGCAAGAACTAAAACACCATTTAATTTTAGTTGCCCTCTGCCCTAATAGGAAATGAATTGAATTTTTTTATCATATGTTTTGATGTTTTAGAGACTTAGAAAATTAATAATATATATATACACACTTTTTTTTTTTTTTTTTAAATCATTGGAAACCCTACAGCTAAACTATGTCAGAGTTTGTATATTAAATAGTAATATGAATCCCACTAGGAAATGTAAAGGGAATATGAAAAGTTTATAAGTGGTATTCAAACACTTATATTAAATTGGAATGATGAGGCTTGGGCTTGGGCTTGGGCTTTGATGCATGGCTTGGATGTATGGTTGGCATGATAATTAATATATATTTAATATATATTAATTGGTCAAAAGAAGGCTTGGGCTCTTGTGATAATTGGCCTCTTTGAAAACGTTTTTTCTTTTTGATTTCTTGGATTTGATTTGCAGTTCAAATCAGAAGGATGCAATCCTTCAATCAATTAAAGAAAGAGTCACACCTTTCATCTAACCGATCCAACTGTCACTATATATATAGAACAGTATATTCTGCAGAGGGATTAATTTTGTGAAAAACATTGATTATCAAATCTGGTCTTTGGGAAACGAATTAAATAAGATATCAAGTAGATTCGCCAGGGGGTCGATTTCGGTGCAGAATTTCGACTTCAGATTGTGAATCCTGGTGGCAGACGTCCGTAGTAGAACTACAAGCACAAGAGTAGGGACGAAATTCTGCTATAGGACATAGCGTTACGCTAGCCTCAATCTCAAGTCTGTGAGTTTATAAATTTTGTGTTGATTCTGTAAGTTTCTGTTGTGGTTTGATTTGTATTACGTTTTCAAGTTTCTGTTTAAATAAAATTATTATATTCGTTGATTGTTTCAATTAACAAACTACTCATTCTGAACTTAAGCAGAGCATGAAAAAACCCCTAATTATCCCAAGTTCTTATAATAAATACATTCATTGATTTGAAATCATGATTTTTACACCACCAAACCACACTACTTAGTGATAATATATTCTCACACACTTATAAAAATAACAAAATTGGATTCTATGATGGCCTTGTCTTCTTGGCACAAGAAAAGCAATGCCAATATGCCAAGATCCTATTTTTTTTTCTTCTTATATATTATATATATTTATTTAATTATTTAGGTTTCTTTATTTTATTTTATTTTTATGTGTTAATAATAGATAGTAGTTGGCCTTTGCAACTTGTAAATTGATAAAGTGCTTGTTGGAAAGGAGTGATTCCCAATGCCCCCACTAAAGCTTGTGGGTCCCCCACCACTCAACCTCATCATATGATATGGTCATACAAGAAGATATCTTATTTTTTGATGTATAATATAAAGTTACTAACCCCTATAATTGGGGTAATAGAGAGAATAATTGGGGTAATAGAGAGAGAAGAATTGATACTAAACAAGATAAAAAGATGATAAAATCACTAGTTAAAATGAAATTATTTTAATTTTATTTTATTTTTATTTATCATCAAATAATATCATTTTGATGACAGTTTTGTCCTCATTTATTCTTACTTTATCTCTCTTATCATTATTTTTTGAAATTGTAGAAAATCCCACCACCAAATCACACATTCCGAACTTAAGCGGAGCAGGTAAAATATCTGGATGTCTCAGACTCTTACAAGAAACACACTTCCTGAATTCGAATTCAAGACCTGAAGTCCAGATCCTGAACCCTACACCACCAAGCCACGTTCATTTGGGACTCTCTCTTATCATTTTCCTAAAGAGAATGCTCCACATTATTAATTTAGAAAATAAATAAATAAATAAATAAAATGTCTGATGAATTGGGCATCTTTAGACATGCCCATAATATCAAGGGAAACTTATGAAAATTGCCCAATATTAAAATCAATTAACAAAAATAGCTCAATTTTATTTAAAAAAAAATTGGGGAAAAATCATTTTAAATAATAATATCACTAAATAAGACACTATCAATAGATATTATCAACCGCATGACCGCAGTACAGCGGTGGTCCCGAAAAGAGTCGACATAAGCGGTCGATTGAGATCCTCAAATTTAATCTAAAATTAAGATCCTGAATTTAGAGAAATTTTAATTTTTAATATAATATGACTTACTTAGAGCTCACTTAGAGCTCCCATAAAATTCAATTTAAGAATTCACGTAAGATCATATTTTTATAAGAACTCACTTAGAGCTCCCATAAAATTCAATGCAACTTAAGACCCGTATAAGTATACACGTAATTGACTGCAGTAAATAAAGGCATAATGTGGTCGACCGATGTAGTTAGCCAATCATACCTAGGAGGATTATTATCTAAAATACTATTTTTTTTTCCTCTACAAAAGTAAGAAAATTTTAAATTGATATTTTTTTTTTATCATAAATACCCATTCAATATTTGAACATACTTATTTCTCATTAATTTTATTGTTTATCATGTAATTTTTTTTTTTAAGTTGAAAAACACCACATAATGAAACACTCATGCAACATGGTTCCAATTTTGGCATCATGATCATGATGCTTTGAATTTGTTTATATAAAGAGATCTTATTGGTTGTTGGATATATAATCTAGGTAGAAATAAATCCCCTCAGTGGCTGATTATATGAAGATGTTTCTTGACTAATTCATCAACAGTCATAATTTGAAACCAGTAAAGCAATTACTCAGTTTCAACTGTGTGTTGAGTATATTATGGCTTCTCTACTGGTCAAATTATGTTATTCGGTTGTAGTTTGAGTAAAATTTTTAAAAATTAAAAAAGATATTTTATCTTTATTAGAAGAATCTCATATTTTAAGTTTTTGGGAGTAGAGATTATAGGTTTAAAATACTTTATTTTTATTTCACAATCTTATTTCTTTTTAAAAGGTAAAGGAGTTGACAAATCTAAATATATTTTTAACATCTTACTCCCGAGGCTTGAACTCAGGCGCTTGCCAACTTTAATAATTTTATTCCATTTATTTTATAACATAATTATAAAAAAATTATCTATTAAAATACTTTTACAACTTTTAATAAAAGCTCCAATTAACAAAAAATAATTTTTTAAAAATTTTACTTGAATAAACTTTATTTTGAAAAGTTGTATCAAACATGATAGTCTTTATTAGTTGTTAATTCTAATGTTTAACACAAAATTGAAGAGAAAAGAGGGGACAAAAAAAATAGAAAGAAAAGAAAAGAAATTACTTTTACAATTGACAAATTGTAGATCAAAGTTATAGATCTTTAAGTTTTCTTTCATCTGGAACTTGAATCACCTTAATCTGATATCGGAGTAAGAAATTATTGCCAAAATACGAACATTGCACAGGGCTGAAATTTCAGAAGTTGCACACTGTTAGAACACCCTATTAAATTTATGGCCTCCAAAATCCAAATGTCAAGTCATTTTTTCTAAATATGCATCCAAAGTATTATTTCACCTACATAAGAAATAAAAAAAACATAATAAATATATATAAAACGTAAATTTAATTAATATGCTAAACTAATGGGATAAATGAAACTACAAGTGTAAAATGATTGTTTTTTCTTTTAATAAATGTGTATTTTTTAGTGTTCATCATACTTGACTGGTGGAACCAACATCAAAATATATATCATATTTTATCAATTATTGATAAAGAGGTGCTGACAGCACCTATTTCCACCGTTGCAGTTGAACAAGCCTTCAACTTATGAGGTAATATTTTAGAAGCGGGACGGTCTTCATTACATCTAAGAACTTTAGAAGCAACAACATATGTGGATGATTAGACCAGAGCTGATCTGAGGTAATAAAAAGATGCCCCCGATGACTTTGAAAACTTGTTCGATAATGCATCTGCAAGTGCAAACGGAACGAGAGCTGAAGGATCAACAACACGCACAGATAATGATGATGAGTAAATAATTATAATGAGGAACTATCTAAGAAAATGTAATGAAATGATGTGGGCTTTGATTCTTCTCACCCCTATAAGATACGTAGACAACTTAAAATTTTAAAAATTTAAATTTAAAATATTTTATTTTATTTTTAATTTAATATAATATAAATTCAAATTAATAATTTTAAATAAATTTGAAATCTCATTATTATTTTTTTTAACAAAATTAAAATTTTAAATTAATTAAAAAAATTCGAAACTGAACTAGAACCGTCCAATTTGGTTCCGAACCGAACGATTCGGTTTTGGTTGGAAACCGAACCGAACAGATGACCAGGTCTAAATCTAAATATATTTTAACATCTTACCCCCGCGGCGCTATGCTTTACAATCACTTATTTTTGCCAACTTTCATAATTTTATTCCATTTATTTCACAACATAATTATAAAAAATTTGTCTACTAAAATATTTTTATAATTTTTAATAAAAACTCCAATTAACAAAAAATAATTTCCTTAAAATTTTACTTGAATAAACTTTATTTTGAAAAGTTATATCAAACATAATAGTCTTTATTAGTTGTTAATTCTAATGTTTAACACAAAATTGAAGAGAAAAGAGGGGACCCAAAAAAAAAAAAGAAAGAAAGAAAGAAAAGAAAAGAAATTACTTTTACATTTGACAAATTGGGCTCCCCCTCATGATATGTTGATTATTTGCAGAGCACAAAAGCACTGGATATTATGAGCTTTTAGACCACATGCCCCAAATGAATTTAATCTCCATTTTTTTCTTTATTTAAATATTTGAAAATGTAATATATAAACATAATGATTAAGTTTTGTTAAAGATAAAAACTTTGTTGTTAATCATCGCATTGTCTAATCACATGTTAAAAAATCAAAAAAGAAAAAGGAGAGATTGAATTTTAAGCTTTTGTTTCATCAAATCTTTCACTTTAGCATTTTCAATTTAGTAGTATATGAAATTTGCCCTTATCAAGGCCAATTGTATAAACATTCAATCACATAATGTTATGTATTCTCACATGTATTAAATTTAATACTCGTAAGGCAATGTGGATGCATAAGTGATTTTATTAATTAGTTCAACATCTTGAGTTAAAACTTCGAAGATAGATCATCTTGACTGAGAATAAAATTATGAAAAAGACGGGTTTGATTGTTAGTTGTATCTCACTAATGCATTTATTATGATTTGAATTTAATGATAAGAGTACTCATAATATATCATTCAATTTAATTCTTGTAAAGTGTTTTGTGAGGATCCATTATTTTTTTCCTTGAATACACATATGAAGGGAACATATTCTCTATATCATGAAAGAGAAAGGGTTCAAGTTCCTATTTAGGAACTCAAAGCATCTCAAATGGTCGAAAAATTTACGACCTACCTTAGATTAAAAGTAAAATAAGATTTTAATCTTCAACAACACTTTATATTCTTATCCTACTTAATTTTCGGTGACCACATTCTTTAGATTTTTGAAGAAAAATGATATTTTACGGATAATCAATACTAACATGAAGACCCAACTAATTGATTTTACATTATATATCTATATAATACAAAAAAAAAAAAAAAAAAAAAACTCTATATAATACAATATTTTATATTATATATAAGGTATGTAAGAGAATATCCAAACAAATCCTCACACATGACTTTTAAATTAAAAATAATATCATATTTTTTTTATCAATATATAGAGCTATGTAGAAAGCGTCGTTAAAGATTCTCTCATTTCCTTCAATTACAGTATAAGTATATGACAAATCTTACTCTTTTTATAGTAAATTTTCAAGTTAACTATAATTTTATGAATTTATCTCGAACTTGCTATTTGTGATTTAATTTTTTTATTTTTATTTTTTTTTAAAAAAAAACACGTCTTAGATTTGCTAGGAAAATGTCAATATTATATGGTATAGATGAAATAACTATGGTATAATTATAATTATATAAAGTTATGATAGATTTTTAGTTGCAATATTAGAAGATTGTAATAAGATAAAATTAAAAAGATAAAATATTAGGGTGGGGATGATTGGATTATGTTCGATATAATTATAAAAAAAAATTATAATTTCAATTAATTGATATTTTTAAAAGTAACCATTTGGTTTTTTTTTTAAATTAATTATTTTTACTTGTCAGTTCGGTTCAATTCAATTCGATTTTTCAAAAAAAAATTTAACAATAATAATAAAAATTAAAAAATTAGTAACATTCATTAAATTTAACATTTGTTTAAATTGTATATACTATAATTCTTATAATTATCACAACTATACTAACTGTACGAGCCAAATTTGGACCAATGACAAAATCGACTTTTCACTCGGGCCCAATATCATTCAAAACCTAAATGCCTAACAGTATACGGTCCATGAGGCTTAAAATATTCTTATCTCAAGCCCAACTTCTACAAACAACCAATTCTTGAGCCAATGATAGACCAAAGAACTAAATACTTCTCAGTCCCATATACAAGGAGGATCCCACATCACAACCTATTGACTTTCTCACACCCAAACCGAAAACGTATTTTCCTTATTTATTTACCACGTGGTTACCTATTTTTGCACTGAAAAGTTTTATCATTTAATGTATTAAATGACCCACCTCATAATAGCCTATAAAAGGATGTAAAACTCATAGTTGCAGGGAGTTTTGAGCTCTCATACTTGAGCTCTCAAAAGAGATCATCCTCTAAACATCGGCTCACCGCCCTCACGGTAGTCAACGGAGGTTAAGATAATCTCGAACTTTGTTGTTCCATTACTATCTGCTCGTCTTCACTTCTGACTTGAGCGTCGGAATACCTACGGCACCCACCATACTGGTAGGTAGGAACTCCATGCTCACTCTACTTTAGTCTTGCAGGATCGCGTAGTGCTCCCTTCATTCAGATTCTCGATTGTAGACCAGAGGCGAAAACCAGTATCTACACCAATACTTTTCACGAGATACGTTAATTAGTTAGGTAATTTAAAATATAGGAAAATAAAATTGAAACATATCCAAAATAAAAAATTCATGAAATTAATTCTCACTAAAAACCAAATTAATTAATGATGCAAATGCAATATATAAAATTAAAATAACAGAAAAATTATTAGACTTTAAGAATTAGTAAAATCAAAATATTCAATTAAATTTGGTTTGGTTAGGGTTTGTTAGTTAAAAATTGAATTAATTTGGTTTAGTTCAGTTTGATTTTTGATTAAAAAATCAAATATTATATCTAAATAAATTTTTTTTGATTCGGTTTAGTTTTTTTGGGTTCTATTAGATTTTTCACTTTGATTACAAAGGGAATCAATCCAAGCAGACCGAATAGATTTGGGCTTCAAAGTGTTAACCGTGGGACTTTGGGTCAGATATTAAACTCCAGGCCCAAATGGCACAAAACAAATGGTATTCTAAAGTTTATCAATTACAACTGAAGTTTATCAATTACAAGATGGTTGTAAGAAAGTTCTATTAATATTTGGCTTGTTTTATCTTAGGAAAATTAGATGCTAAAGAAGGGGTAATTCTTTAAAACAACAAAAATATTGATGATGTTATGTTATTAATTAATAAGCATATGACGGGTATAATAAAGCCAATTCTGGTATATTCCGGGTCAAATGTTATTTTTATATTTAATGTCCTGGACATAACATAATTATTATGATAAAAAATTTGTGGCATACGCGGGCTAGAACAAGTCTGATAAGTGATTATATTTAAAATAAAATTAGCATTTGTTCAGGAAAATAGGATTATGAGGCGAGCTGTGGGTCTTCAACATATGCGTCAGAAAGAGTGTGAAGATCGGAACCAAGACTTGCATCACTTGAAGCAGTTAGTGTTCCATTACCACGAACAATTGAGATCACGGGAGATAGCTCATGAAACACAGATGGTTCCTTGCATCTAGGGATGGTAATATGGTCCGCTTTTTTTTTTTTTTTTTGAATATCCAATATAATCAAACTAAAAAAAACTACCTTTGAATTTAAGTGGATAGTAGTGAGGTTTAGGTTTCGAAATTAGGTAACCGAAATGATTTCGGTTGATTATGATTTTTGATATTTCGATAAAAAAAATTAAATAAATACATAATATTAATCATGTTTTGGAAAAGATTATAATATTAATCATATTAATAGTAAAAAGATAAATTTTTATATAATAAATATCTAATTTTTTTAATATTAGGTTATTTTAGTTGGTATCGGATATCCGATCAGTTTCGGATATGGGTACCAATTAGGGATGCCAATGGGTCAGGTACGGTACGAGGATGCCAATACCCATACACGCCCCATTCAATCAACGGTATGGAAATTGTCCTCTTACCCGCCTCTAAAGTACCGGGCCCTGTTAACATGATGATTTTACCTCTATTTTAACGAGGATGCGAATACCCATACCTGATCCGTTTTACCAACAGATATAAAAAATTATCCATTTATCCACACCTAAGGTACCGGCTCCTCGCAGACCTTCATCCCCGCATAGATTTTTGCCATCTCTAGTACCAACCTGTGAATTTATTTATTTTTTTATTATGGATAAGTATCAAATATTGAATATGATTTCGATTATATTCGACCATTGTCATCCCTACTTACATCTCTTTATTGTCTCACGGTTGAATTATATGCCTACTTACATTATTTACACTTCTTGGAGTCTAATGACACTAATGTTTGATCTGGTGTTGTAAACGAGGTGAACAATTACCCAGTCACAATGCACCTGAAACAAGCATAAAAATGCAACTCAATCCCGGGCCATTTCCATCTAGAAGTTTTCTTAAAATAGTTCAAAATATTAATTAGGCTTAGGGGTGGGCATTATCGGATTCGGATCGGATCGGACTGAATCCGAATTCGATCCGATCCGATCTGATTAGTACAGTTTGTTTGATCTGATAAGGTTTGATAGCCTTATCAAACTCAATCTGATCCGATCCGATAACTATTGAATCAGATCAGATTTGTTTGATCCGATTCGAATACTTAACGAATCGGATAAATCCGATTTGATAACGGATTCGAATCCGATAGAGAATCCGATTTGATAATGAATCCGATAGTGGATTCGATTTGATAACGGATCCGATTCGATAACGGATCCGATTTGATAAAATTGATTTGAATTTTAAGTTATCTGATTCGATAAAATTGTTATGAATTTACAAATTTTCAAATAAATTTTTCGAATCGGATCCGTTATCAAATCAGATTTGTAATCAAATCGAATCTACTATCAGATTTATTATCAAATCGGATTCTCTATCGGATTTCAAATCCGTTATAAAATCGAATTCCTTATCGGATTTGGATTTGTTATCAAATCGGATAAATCCGATAGTTATCAAATTTATCTGATCCGATCCGAAATTCGACAAATGAACCAAACATGATTCGATTGGGTTCGATAGCCAAATCCGATCTGATTCGATCCGATCGAATCGGATCAGATCTGACCCGATCCGATGCCCACCCCTAAATAGGCTTGTCAGAGACAGAATGAAATGTTTTGTGTCTATTCAATCTGAATAACATTACAATGATTTAGACTTTATATAGGCAATGTAGGAAAGTAAGGATAAGGAATTTATATAATAATTACAATCAAATCATAATCTTAATTTAGGAGATTTGCCATGATTGTACATAGATTACGTCCATAATAAACGAGATTATTTCCATAACACTCACTCAAAGTCAAGTTGGTGGGAAAAAAAACAAGCTTGAATTTGGAAACCAACTCACAAAATCATCCTAAAAGTTATTAACATATTGGTCTTCAGAGGAAATTTCATGAAGTTGTAAAGTGTCTTGAGTGATACGTTGACAAATAAAATGACAAATGGTCTCAATGTGTTTCGTGCGCTCATAATAGACACCATTATACCCAATGTAAATGACATTTTGTTATCGAAATAAAGAGGTATAGTACCAAAATGTGGGACCATGTCACTAAAGAGCCAATGAAGCCAAATGATTTCTTGAGTAGTATCAGCAATGACATGATATTCAGATTCAGTACTGGAAGTAGAACGGGAAAAAAAATAGATTGTTTCTTACCATGCCAAGAAATAAGTGAATCGCCTAAGAAATGATAGACACCAATGGTAGAATGTAGATCAATGGGAGTATATACCTGCTAGCATCAAAATAGGCACGAATCTTAAGAAAAGTAAGCTGAAAATGGAGACCATAAAATATGGTGCCTTTGATATTGCAGATGAGTTGAATAACAACTTCATAGTGACCATAGCAAAGTGTTGACATAAATTGGCTAACAACACGAATAATAAAGTAATATCAGGCCGAGTGACTATCAAATAGATTAAGTTGCCAACTATATCGGTTAGAGAGTAACATCAGGGAGAAGAGTGTCATCTGTCAATATAAGCTTAAGCTTATGATCATGAGGAGTAGATGTGAGATTGTTGCTAGTTAATCCAGCCTGAGCAAGGAGATCAGAAGCATATTTAGCCTGAAAGAGAGAATAACCAATCGTATCAGAAAGAACCTCAGAACCAAGAAAGTAACTGAGATGAACAAGGTCCTTAATATCAAAATATTGATGGAGAGATGTCTTATGAGCAGAGATACCAACTATATAATCCCCAATGATAATCATATCATCCACATTGAATTTAGGAATAAGAAAAGTGTTAAATATATATATATATATATATATATATATATATATATGCGGAAGAAAAATACGATCGAGATGATTTGGTGTCATAAAGGAACTATCACCAATTTGAATATGAGGTAAATTGGGAGGAATAAATTTAGAGGTAAAATTTTAGAGTCAATAGTCATGCAATTGTAACAAACAAAATCAAAATACTAAGAGGATGTACTTGATAAAATAGAGGGGACAATGATATTACCAAATTAAGAGGCAATAGATTGGACTAGAGACGATAAATCTTGAATAAGCTGAGATTGAGAGGGAGTAATTTTTTCAGAATCACCCTGATGATCATCAAAAACAGAAGCAGACATTGATTAGCAGCCTTGAAAAATGAATTCTAAGATGGTCTTCTATAGGGACAGTCTTTTTTCATAATACCCTGTCCAATTTTACGCAATTTCTGTAATACCATGTCAGACAATGTGGTAATGGATGACCAATCAACTTACAATAACTACACGGTTTCTAAGATAAAGGATGAGTACTCTAATGAAACTAAGGAGTAGTAAGGACTATGTACGTAGTCTGAGTCTTGCCATTAGAATTCGAGTTTCTTAAGGGTTAAGTTTGTCAATGGCAGAATCTAGATTAGGCAGTGGATTTTGATAAAGTAAAGAGGCTCGAGTGTGTTCAAAATTATTGTCCAAGGCCATGAAGAACTAAATCAACCTTTGGCGATCTATAAATTCTGTGAATTTCACGGCATGAACATCATTCTCTCTTTGGGGTTCAGAAAGAGTCAAATGATCCCACATAAACTATATTTTAGAATGAAAATCAATAATGGTTTGGTCAGGCTCTTGATGTATTTGGTGTAGGTTGTGTTAGAGTTGGTGCTTTGAGCGCCAATTTCTAATGTATTTCCCTATAAATACTCTTGTATAAATTTTATTAGTGAATAAAATAAACAGTTTCTATAATATAAATTCTTTTATTATATGGTAAAGACGTAAATGACCACAGAGTGATTGGTTATGATACAGTTGTAAAAGTGTCGCAACTGACATTGAGAAGTATCATAACAATATCATTCTTTAACAGTTCCCGGTGAAGGTTTACAATTACTTGGTCAGTAAGTAAACCCGCTGAGACCGGTACGTGTCGTATATTGGAATGTTGGATTCTAATGGTTTCTCAATGAACCATGAGTCTCGGGAGACTCGTATAGACACATAGGTGTTTATATCGGATAAACACTGAACGATTCACTGAAGATTCTTAATAGATGGTACACCAATGTCAATAAGAATCTTCTCGGGTTGAGTGAGCATAGTGATCCTTCAACTTGAGATACCACTGTGGATATATGAGGTATCATCCACACTTTGATGACAGTCACGTCACCGATCTATTTAGATCAGACCTCCGCTTGTTCGTTGGGTGTGGACTGATCCTCAGGATATCATGTGTGTATCAAGATAGGATCCGTCAGTTCTGTGTATAGAGCATAGGTATCGATTATGGAATTAGCAATCTGTTAAATCCATGAGCCCGTGGTGCACTGTAGAAATCAGTTCTAAGAGTTATTTTAAGAGATTGCTATTAGAATCGTCGACGAGATTATACTTATAGACATTTGACGTTTATATATATATATCTATGGGATAATCCGGATACCTATGACAGGAGGATTATACGTATGCAGTGACCTCGACCTGTATGGTTCAGAGATTTTATCCGTGTTCGTCATAATTTACGGGTGGGTAGATTATGGACACGAAATTGGATTTCGTGACAAATATGTCTGAACCTAGAGAGTCTCACTAATGAGATATACCCGTAGGGCACTAGGACAACTTTTATAAATAATACAGATTATTTATAAGTCGTTTAACGGTTAAACGAAAATACATGCGTTTGAGATCTTTTGGCCATTTACTAAATGTCGAATTGTGATATTTGACATTTATTATTAATATATGTATTTTGATTATTTAATGTAAATATAATACATATATTAAGATATTTGTATTTAATTATTTGATTATTCAAATGTTGAATAATTAAATAATTAAAAATAAATATCTTAATTACTTTAATAAAGTAAGCTAAATGGCCAATTTTGATTGGTTTAAATAGAATGATTTTATTGGTTTATTTATGATAAACATTAAAGTGTTTGATGTTTTATGACCACAATTTTTATTAAATCATTTTCCATTAATTGAAACAAAAATAGAAAATTAATGGCTATTATTTTTTTCCATTTTCACGGCAATTTGAAAAAATATATAAGCCATCCTTTTCTTTTTTGTTTTCATTATCTAAGAACCCTAGGGGTGGGCGCGGTTCGGTTTGGTTGGTTTTTGCTAAAAATCGAACCAAAATATTTTACGGTCCGATTTTTTTACCTCTCAAACCAAACCATTAAATAACGGTTTTGTTCGGATTGAAAAATTTTTAAACCAGCGGTTTAGGGATTGGTTCGGTTCGGTTCGGTTTACAGATTATTCTACTAAAAAAAATTCATCAACTTAAGTGAAGACAAAAAAAAACTAGTCTAGCGAACAAATAGTATGAAGTGCTATGGTGTAAGCTGTGACTCCAGAGAACACATGCACTCAATAGAGGATTGAAAAATGAGGCACAATTAATTCTTGTATTTTTTAAAAATTACCTCGAATAATGATGCTACCATCATTCTAATTAAGAGACACAAATTCAACAACTTACTTTCAAGAATAAACCATAAAATAAAAATTTAAGAATAAAATTATTAACAAATAAATTTAAGAATAAAAGTATTAACAAAAAATATATTAACAAAAATTAAGAATAAAAGTATTAACATGCTAATAAAAATAAAACATAGAGTAAAATTAAAAGAAAAATGCAAATCTTTTTATAAAAATATATAATTTTTTAATTTTAACGGTTCGGTTCGGTTTAACAGGTGCGGTTCGGTAGCATCTGAACCGAACCGTAAATCGTTTGGGGTGGGCCAATCCGAATGGCAAACCGAACCGTTAGAAAAAAAACCGTAAATTCGGTCCGGTTTGGTTCGGTTTGCGGTTTGGTTCGGTACGGTCGGTTTTTTTGCCCACCCCTAAAGAACCCTAATCAAATACAAAAAAAAAAAAAAAAAAAAAAAAAAAAGAGTTTGAGAGAAAAAGGAGAAAGAAAGAGGAAAAAGCTTGGATTTTTGGAAAATTGGTAAGTTTTTCTTACTTTCTCTTTTATGAAAAATATTTTTATTATACTAAGTTTCAATATGTGTAGCTTAGATTTTTCCCTACTATTTTGTACTTGATATTTGATGGTTGGGAGCTTGATAGAAAGATGTTAGCATGTATGGACTTAAAGAATGATTATTAGGTGTAATCAAGTATTCTTTTCTTTATTTGATAATTTTGTTGTCATTCTAGAGTTGTTTAGCCACTCATAAATGACCTAGAATTGTTCTTGTGTTATTTCATGGTGGTGAGACTTGTTTGGTGTGGTGGGAATTGAATTAAAATGTTGAATTAATTAATTTAGTGTTAATTTGTCAATTTATTGAAATTGTAAAATTATGGTTCATAACCCACTCCAAATTTGGGGCTTTTCATATATGTGATGTAATTTGATGTATATTTGATGTATATTAAATTGGGAATTTTTGGATTTGATCTTGACATGTTTTGAACTAAAAGGACCAAATTATAAATTCTTGAAAGTTTAGGGACCTCTCGATATTTTTGAAAAATCTGTTTTCTTGAGTTGCAAATTGTATTTTCATGTATAAGACATGTATAAATCATTTTGGGATTGATTTGGAATCAATTATAATTGTATTTGACAATTTAGGACTAAAATGATTAAAATACAAAGTTTAGAGGTTAAACAGCAATTTACGAAAAATCTGATTTAGGTAAAAATTTCAGTTTTTAAGTATTGAGTACCAAGAAAAATTATTGAAATCGGAAAATTTTGATTTTCCGCATTTCGCTGCGTTTACCTGAATTGCTGTTATGTGGCTGGCTTGAACAGCTCGTGTGATGCATGTAAAACGGTAGCATTTGCGGCTGGAGAACATAGATTAACTGCACCCAGTGAAAAACTATGTGATATCATATTAGAGATTGAATGAAATGTTTTGTATATATTCAATCTGAATAACATTATAATAGTTAGCCTTTATATAAAAGTGTAAAGAAAGAAATTATATGTACTAATTACAATCAAATCATAATCGTAATTTAGGGGATTTACCATGATTGTGCGGAGATTGCGTCTATAATAAAAGAGATTATTTCCTTAACATGTGTGAGAATTGTGAAGAAAATGTGTATTAACATTTACTTAAGTTTAGAACTACAAAGAGAGGCATTTTTATAGACATTATACAACTACCATATTAAATACATAACAACACAACTATCATATTAAATACACAACAATCATATTAAATACACAACTACCATATTAATAATCTAACATTAATAATCTAACATTATTAATAATCTAACATCCCCTCTCAAACTCAAGATGGTAGTGAGGAAACCAAATTGAGTTTAGAAACGAGGGTTGTGTAACAGCCAGAAAGAAAAGACTTGGTGAAGATTTCAGTTATTTGATCATCGGAGCGTAAATACACCTGTTTGGAGACAGTGACGATGAGATAAGATCTGTTTGGAGACAGTGACAAGGAGATAAGACATGTTTGGAAACATTGACAAGGAGATATGACCTGTTTGGAAACAGGGATAAGGAGATAAGACCTGTTTGGAGACAGAGACAAGACATATCCAGAGATCGGAACTCTAGCTCTGATATCATGTGAGAATTTGTGAAGAAAATGTGTATTAACATTTACTTAAATTTAGAACTACAAAGAGATGCATTTATATATGCATTATACAACATATTAAATACACAACTACACAACTACCATATAAATACACAACAATCATATTAAATACACAACTACACAACTATCATATTAATAATCTAACATCCCCTCTCAAATTCAAGATGATAGTGAGGAAACCAGATTGAGTTTGGAAATGAGAGTTGTGTAACAGCCAGGAAGAAAACACTTGGTTAAGATATCAGTTATTTGATCATCGGAGAGTAAATACACCTGTTTGGAGACAGTGACGATGTGATAAGATCTGTTTGGAGATAGGGACAAGAAGATAAGACATGTTTGGAAACATTGACAAAGAGATAAGACCTGTTTGGAAATGAGGATAAGGAGATAAGACATGTTTGGAGACATGGACAATGACACATTGAGAGATCGGAACTCTGGCTCTGATAACATGTGAGAATTGTGAAGAAAATGTGTATTAACATTTACTTAAATTTAAAACTGTAAAGAGAGGCTTTTATATACGCATTATACAACTACCATATTAAATACACAACTACACAATTACCATATTAAATACACAACTACACAATTATCATATTAATAATCTAACACAAGACTCGACTTTTGTTGATAGTGTGATATCCCACATCGCTTGCCAAAGATAAAATTACAAATAATGAATTTTTGAAAAGACTGAGTCCTCTATACAAACTATATTCATTAGTTCGATTATGTTATTGCTTTTGTGGTGGAGGTGGTATATCATGTGCCGGGTGTATACACCTTCTCTCTCACAACAGGCGGGCCCCACACAGTTGTGGGGCCCGCCTGTTGTGAGAGAGAAGGTGTATACACCCGGCACATAATATAATTTTCGTTTGTGGTGGGAGCCATGTAATTTTCATGCCTTGTTTACACAACCAACAAAGGAGACAACCTATCATTGGCAATTTTCTTGAAACACACGCAAGGTACTCATTGGCCCCTTTGTTTATGTTGCTTTCATCATAAGCTTACCTCATTCTATTCAGAAATTAAAAAAAAAAAACAAAGCATGAATTATCTATTTGGCTTCCCAGTTTTGCAGGATCAAAATCTTAAAAACATTCATAGAAAATGACTCATTTTCATTCCAATATGAGATGAATTAACACAAGATCAAGGCATAATTGAAGTTACAAATGGTTGATTAGTAGTGGCAGCAAACACTTGTGAAACATTTTTTTTTTTATTGTTGTATATGTATACAATCTTCTCTGTTGTGTATGCAAATAAACTTGGAATCAAAGAGATTCAAAAGGCTGTAAGAGCTTACAGCCCTCCTCCAGCCTTCATCATCTTCCTAAACTCATCAAAATTAACCATCCCATCACCATCCACGTCAACTTTCCGAATCATCTCTTTACATCTCTCAATCTTGTTACCTTCATTTAACCCTAAAGATGACAACACTAACCCTAATTCCTCCACTGAAATCAACCCATCTTTATCTTTATCAAACACATCAAAAGCCTCCTTCAAATGATCATCCCCATCGCCACCATCACCACCATCTTCTCCGTCTTTGCCGCCGCCCATGCCCTCATACAACAAGCAAAACTCATCAAACTCAATCAAGCCATCTCCATTAGCATCAACTTTTGCAACCATTTCTTCAGCTTCTTTGTCAGTAACCATGAGCCTTAGGTTCCTTAGTGACTCCCTAAGCTCTTCCTTAGTAATGAAACCATCACTGTCTTTGTCAAAAGTTGCAAATACCCTTTTGAGCTCAGCTCTCTTGGATGCACTCATGTCCTTGGTCGATGATGAAAACTCGAGATTCACTGGTAGTTTTGATACTGAAGAAGGATTGAATCCATGCATAAAACTTCTTGGTGGGGAAGTAAAAGAAAACATTAATGAAGCCAGCAATGAACAAAACGACTAACAACAAAATGGCTATAACCATCTTCTTTGTTAATGTTCCCTTTATTAGTACAACAAATGAGAAACTGAGAAGAAATGGCAAGAAAATAACAGAGAGAATTAGAGAAACTAGTATTTTGTGATGATGATCAATATTGAGAAATTTTTATGGAGTATAAAGTATTGTGCCACTGAGAAGATATGCGGCATCCTATGTACTTTTGATCCCCACAAACCGCGTGAGCTGTGATGATAATAAACTGATAAAGAAAATTTATGGATGTGAGACAATACACGATGAAGAAAGTGAAAGTGCAGCATAAAGTTATCTGATAAGCATGCAATAATTTCTTCACACACACTTTGCCTAATGTGTTATTGAGGGTATAAATGTTAAAATTCATTTGCCTATCTCAACCCAATCCTTAACTTAAGAGTTGAAAGTTGTCTCATGCTTCATAGGCCAAGATTAGGGGTGGCAATTTGGGTCAGGATTCATTTATTCGTTCGATTCGATTCGCTTTAAAGCGAATACGGGTTTGAAAAAATGGATTCGTTTAATAAATTCGTCAATATGAATTTAAGCTCATTGATTCGTTTATTCATTTGAGATTCGTTTTATTATTTTTATTTACTAGTTCTTATTAATTTTCAATTAAGATTCGAGAAATTATAGCTAATTATCATAGAAAAATTAATATTTTTGATATTTGGTGAGATATTTTTAGTATATATATATTAATTACATATTTCATATGTATATATTTATGAAGAATTAATGTAAATCAAGTGTGGTAAATTATTTTATTAAATAATATCATTGACTAAACGAATATACGAATCATGATATTAGGATTCGTTTAATAAACGAATCGAATACGAATCCATCACATTTTGATTCGATTCGTTTAGAATTCGATACAAATTCGATTCATTGATTCGTTTTGCCACCCCTAGCCAAGATCACTTCTGAACTAATATGTGATATTTTCCTTAATATTTTCCCTCACGTCAGTCTTTTGCATGGTCCGTATCACATATGTAAGTAGTAGGCCCACTCGTGGGTGAGATTTGACTATGATACCACGTTGAAATCTATGTCTAACTCAACCCAAAAATTAACTTAAGAATTAATTATTATGTTATACTTGTATTCATAAGCCAATTTCATTTCTCAGTTAGATATATGAAATTTTACTCAATATTAAATTCATACATTTATAGTATAGTCGAAATATCTACAGACTATAGCTCATATTAAATTTGTGCCAACAAGAGACGAGACAACATATGGAGAGATATGTGCGTATCTACTTACTCCCCACATTTATGGAAGAAGAATTTATGATCAAGTCTTTAAGTACAAAGTGACTCGAAGTGGACAATAGCTCAAAATTAGACAAAGCCATCAGTTTCTTAATTAATCATATTCACCTAATTGCCAAGATAAAATTGGATTCTTGTTTAATTATACAGTGCAGCAATAATCAGAATCTGTTGGTCCATGCTGGGATAAAGAAATATAATAAAGAATTTGAAATATAAAGTAGAATTTTGTTTCAAAATTAGTGAAAGAGGAACTTGAAAATTTGTAGATTTTCCTGTGAGGAAAAATAAATTTAGGATATTAGGGATAGCGTCAGTTCAGTAAATTTTTTAACCGGATTAACTAAAATTAATCAAAATTAAGTGCAAATGATTTCATTAAAAACAGAGAGAGAGAGAGTAAAAGATGAATAATTATCAAAGTCACCCAAACGAGTATTAAAAAAATATAATTACTGTTTTAATCCTAATTTAATTACTGTGATTTAAATAATAAAAGAACAAATGGTGCTATGTATATTGAATTTGCACCAACCCACGTTAGCAGAGCACTTTATCTACCATCACATATAGTTGATAAGTGCTTTATCCAAATGCACTTTTGATGGATTCATGTGGACTTCAATTTAAAGAAAAACAAGCTTGAGCTGTGGCTAGCCTTGGCTTTCATTTTCAACGGAGAGATTGCGGTTCTAAATTATCTTAAATTCTATTAAATCATATTTAAATTCTTAAAATCGAATCACTACTAATAAATGATAAAATAATATATATTATATTATGTGAGAATTTGTGAAATAAATGTATATTAACATTTACTTAAACCCCAAGGGGTTGCCTCAGTGATAAAGGATTTGCGCTTGAGTGGTTTGCTTCCTCTCAGGTTCAAGGTTCGAATCTCACTAAATGCATTTCCTTGGAGTCATGCCCCCGGTGTGAAAAGCCAGCGACTTACCCTGATCTGTGTTGGGAAACTTCTGAGGGCATGGGACACAGGTCCCGGTGATTAGTCGAGGTGCGCGTAAGCTCTGGTTATCCCAAAAAAAAAAACATTTACTTAAATTTAGAATTATAAAGAGAGACATTTATATAGGCATTATAAAATTATCATATTAAAAACACAATCACACAACTACCATATTAAATACATAACAATCATATTAAATATACAACTACAAAACTACCATATTAATAATCTAATATATTATATATTAAAAATTAAAATTTCTTTGGATTTGAAGACCATAAACTTGAGTCAAATTTAAATACACAATTGACCGTCTGTATCGATTTTTCTAAGTACCACCACTAATGTAGAAATATATTTTAGTGGAATGTGTGTTTTGCTCTTTTTTTTTCTTTCTCTAAATCTCTAATGCTTTTCTTTCTCTGAAGTTGTGAATCTTCGAAAACTACTGCAAGTGATAACTCATTTTTAGTCGTATACGAGTGACACGATTTTTTTTTTTTTTTTGAAAAAATAAAAATAAAAATATATTCAACTTATTTTAAACGAGTAAAATATCAAAATCCCCTCAGTTTAGTTATAAATATTTTTTGTTCTTATTATAAAATATAAATGGGATTTTACTTAGTTTTAAATATGATGATTATTTTGTTTAATTTCATTGAATATCATGAGATTTCGCTCATTTTCCCTATTTAAACTACAGGTCTGTTTGTTTCGCAATAAAATGATTTATGAAAAATATTTTCCTCATTGTACGGTGTTTGGGACACTTACGGAAAATTTAGTCAATATAAATTATTTTCCGGTCAATTAAAAAATTAAGTCAATTTCTGTAAAACAACTTACGAAATACAAATTTGTAAGTCATTTTACGAAATTTTATTCATCTTATCTAAAATTTACATAGCTCACTTCAAGAAATGGCAAAATCTAGACTTGGACTTGGATCTGCATGGATCCATATATGGATGTATTTTGGTGGATCCAATCCGTATCTAGATCAGGAAAAAAATCCGGACTCGGATGTAGGTATACTCAGTTTCAATCCGAGTATATCCGAATTGGATTCGGAAATCCATTTTTTCTATTGTTTTAATTATATTAGTATAAAATTAATAAAAGTTGTAAATTATTTTGCTGCTTATGCTAAAGAAATAAATTAGATCTTTCGAGACCTATCCATCCCAATATTTATTATCCTAATGGCCTAAAACTGCAAATTATGAAAGACATTATTCTTTGTCACATGAGCCCCGTCATGGATCTGTCGTACAACCACCAACCGCTAAATCAGCATAATTGTCCGAAAGGTTATCACATGCACCACAGGACACAGTGAATCTAAGCCCAGCAAGAAATTTTCATGCATGAATGCAAAGATAACCCTTTTAAAATGCAACTCTTTGAAAATTTTGATTTTAACATAAACTCTTTACTAATTAATAAACCATTACTAGTTAATGGGCCCTCGGTCTCGATACACGCTACAGGACAATCAGTCGGGATTTTGATGTTCTACCTCAGAATACATTTAACCATTACCATAGATAATCCTTTACCATCAATATTTACCAACCATTACCATGTACCCTCCCATGTAGCAGTTATACTAAGCCCGCTTCAAAATTCATTTCAAACTGTTTCCATTGAAATCATAACCTTGACACTGCACATATCACTACTTAAGTAGTTTATATATTATGCATGTTGAATGATATGCAATGAAATTGAACAATAAACTCAGTAGCAAGAGACAACCATCACAACATTCACAGTAAAAAATATATATAATCATAATAAACGTAATCGACTCCAACACCATTCAATAACCACATCAAACATACCATTCAATTCCCATACACTAGTCCAACGTACAGTTGAAAAATTACTTACATCTACGATGATTTCAAATATGTATCTAATTCGTTAACTTGCTCCTGAAATATGTAACATATTGCATGTGTTATTAAAATACACACATACAATTTATTATCCATATTATTTTTTCTATTTAATCACTTGACTGTTTTTTAATTATTATTTGTTGTTATCATTACACACATATTCGTGTTAGTGTTTATACATAAATATATATTATATTATTATTAATTACTATTATTATCATTTGTGTATACATATGCTAATGTACGAGTACATATTTCTACATATATCCCAATATATAATTAACTCTTATTATCACCTAATATTTTATTTATCTTTATTTTTATTTATTACCACTATTTATTGTTATTGCATACAAATGCTTATTAATTATATATATATATATATATATATATATATGTATATATTATGTATTTTTTTAATCCATTAAATTTATATATATATATATATTAGGAAAAAAAATTGGCTGGGAATGGGTCAACAGACCCGTTCCCATTCCTGCGCATACTTGCGGGTCACTAATACTCGCGTGTTGCATAGGCGGGTTTCCTCCATGTGGTGGGCGGTAACCGACACCACCTCCGCCGAAAGGAAGTTCACACCGAGCATGGTCAGTTCATACCCGTGTCAACCGCTGCCACTGTCGTAAAATGCCTGATTGAAGCCGAGAATTTCTGATGTGCCGCCTTTTATCTCCTCCGTTGACGGCCCAAATGGCCACCGTTCGTGACCTCACTAGTTCGATTGAGTGCCCCTCGCCGCAAGCTTTCCGTCGGTGTGCACGGCGTCATGATTGGTGGCCGGAACTGCTCGCCGGTTGTGTATGGCGTAGGTTTCTTTTTTTTTTATTTTCTTTTTTTCCCCACAGCTTGACACTGCCTTTCTTTACTTTAGGGTTTCGTACATCTATGTGAACCCTACTATACTTTTATAATGATAAATACATGATTATTTATTATTTTATCCCTAGTATTCGATTTAATTATGCAGTTATTAGCTCAATATTTATGATATCTGCTAGTGTACCCGGTGAAATTCCTCAACCGATTTAATCTTCAAAATTTCATGATTATTTCATTTTAACTTTGTTTTTTATGATTCATGCGTCGAAAATTTTCATTTTCAATGCAAAATTTATTAAAAGTACTTCTAATCTACTTTGATATTTTTGAATTACACTACCCTAAATATTTCGAACACTAGCATATTTCTACCAGGCATTTAGGTCATGTATCCAATAATTTAATCATTTATTTAAAATATTATGCGATTCTATAATTTACAGCGGGTTGTTACATATTATAACACCGATGGAAAAAAATTATAAAATTTTTGCACAACCCAATGCAATAGAAGAAAAAACATTCAATATTTAATTCCACATTGGATATGGATCCGATGGTAAAAGGCATCAATGTTTTACACCTAGTGTCTCTAAGACTGAAAGAGTATTTTTTCAGTACCACTACTATATGGATGATGAAGTGATATCATCAATTAATAATTATATAATATTTAAGAATTGTGATAAATAAAAATTATTTATTTATTTATTTATTACTATTTAATTGATGAGCGGTCAATATATCTATATTTAACGCCCCTCTATATTGTATTTTATGGGTTATTTCGAGATTTATGTATATTTTGATGTGTTTTGAGTATGTTTTGTAGGTCCGGATTATAATACAACAAATCAGAATCATCAAGCGAAAAATCGATAAAATCAGAGTTAAAACAGATCATCTTCTGTGATCCAAGTCAGCGTGTTGCGATGCACTACAGTGTATTTTCGAGACATAACCTCAAATTTATTGCGCGTTGCGATGCCGCACAAGAGCATCACGCGTCGCGACGCAGGATAATGTGCATCGTGAAGCGTCCTCGATTCGTGGTACAAGAAGAATTCCAAGTTTATAAAAAAGGAAAGCTCCCAACAGCCTTTATATAAGAAAAAGTTCATATTAAACCCTAAATGAGGATACTTTTGGAGACCGTAAAGTAGAGAAAAACACATAGAGTAAAGCAAGAATAAGATTCTCAACCAGTAATGAAGATTGAAGCAATGGATCTTAACATGAGTTCTTTCTATCATTTATCTCTTTTAGATATATTTATGAATTATTGGCTTGTAATAATGAATTATTTATGTTTATTGAACATCATGTGTAACTAATTCATTAGTCTATGGTTGTAATGGATAGTAAGCACATCATTTATGCATTTATATTATCTGACTAACAATATAATAAGTGTTGTAAACCTTTAGGAGCTGAGAAAAGGAAATTTGGGTTTTGCCTTGAGAATAATAGCGCGCAATCATATTCACTAAATTGATTTTCGTGTAGGATATGAATATATATATATATATATATATAGAGCATGTGTAGCCATAATTAGAACTTGAGCTTAATGAGTTTAGCTTAAATCGATTATTATAAGAATATAGGTAATTGAAGTAAATTGGGTGTTTTTATATGACCATCAGAAGAAGCTAGTGGATAATTTAGTATTCTAGGTTAATAATCCATAACAATTACTCAATTGAATGAAAAGTGTAATAATTCATTTTTTACGTGCTTAGGTAAAGTTGCAACTCTAGGTTCTTGGGCGCTGCTTGAAGAAATGGCAAACAAAACAAAGCTACCCCAAAATAGCAGCAAAAGTACAAGGGTTTGAGCCTAATACGGCTATACAAGGGCACATAGAAAGAATCTATAAGTGTATTGAGTTTGTGAACTATGTAAACAATTACAACAAACAAGGCCACAACCCTTACTCCAACAACTATAACCATATGTGGATGGAAGAATAACCAAGGGGCATGACCACATGATAGATCACGTTCCCCTATAAGATTCCAACAGCAGAGTAGAGATGCAACTGATGGAGTTGGTGCTTGGAGTGCCAATCTGAATTGTACATTTTATTATTTATTAATAAAATAACTACATTTTTCATTGCATACCCTATTAATGGTATTATCATTACGCGTATTAAATTGATGTATCGATATGCTAAGAATGACATCGAC
>SKCR01041688.1:0-42159 GCA_019454045.1 Zanthoxylum bungeanum | reverse complement strand
TGACCTTGTCATAATATCCCGATGGTCGTGCAGCACTTAAGAGCACTAATACCGTATCCTGCGTGACATCATCTCCACTATGACTGGAGTGATACTTCCGTCTTGACATCACATCCAATACACTACGACTCTCTGATAAACCCAGAAGTGGTGTACGCAGAACCGGTTAAAGCCTGTACCACCAAGACCAAAGTCTATCGATTATCGTAAGTATTAGCGATGTAGACTATACACACCTACCTTGATTTCGGCCTCCCATAGACACATAGTCATAATACCAATGGGATTCCGAAGGGTCTATCCAGAGCGAAGCTATTTTCCGTACCATCGGTGAAACACGACCTCCTATCGCACTTGCATAAGTCTCTAACACTTATATATATGAGAACTATGCCGTTGTGCCCTCACAACGTGCACAAGTGCAATACTAGCCTATTCCGCATTATCGATGTCCAGTCTCGATAATACTCCGGCTAGGGATATTTAATGATTAATCCTTCGGGGACTGATACTGTCTCATATCATTCTCAGTCCAGGAACTAATCATAGGGACCTCTCTTCATTATATATATCTATGGTGATCTAATCACAAATGATGAGAGTGCAATTTCCTTGTCACATAGTTAATTTGCTACAACAACACAATGATCTGTGCAAATAGTGACGCTATGGGTCATTTTGTCTAACACTTAATAGTTAGGCATAAGTCCGATGATGAAATTGATTGCTTTAGGGAGAAATCTTAGAAACGATAAGCTCTTGATGTGCTTTTATCTGATACTTTGAATAATTGATCTATGTTAGACTCGTAAGCACCTCACTATAGGTTCTTAGAGGTGAAAACCTGAGTAGTTGGCAAGGTGACTAGTTGAAGAAATTGTAGGTCGGTGAATGACCGTTTGCTTAGATGTCTATCTTGATTTGCTTATGTTATGATGTGTGGTATGGTTGAAAATGAAAGAAAAGTCTCTAAATAAAAGAATTGAACCACCTATAACCGATAAGCGTGAAGCTACCCATGGGCGAGTATTAGGACCACCATAAGGAGAAATGCTACCTTAAAGGGTATGTGTGTTGAAAAAAAAGAGAATAAAAAAAAGAAAAAAGAAGTTCAAAATGAAAAGAAAAAAAGAAAGAGACAAAAGAGAAAGAAAACCATACCGCATTGAGCACAGAAAAGCAACTGCAGGCATAATTGAGACATCTAGGTTGGTTTGACCCATCGATCCCAATTTTTGACGAAATCATTGAGTTGTCTTACCTGGGGAGGAATCTGCGAAGGAACCTTTGCACACACACACTTTGAGTCTGGCTTAGATCACTTATTCAAAGACTTGGATTTGAGTTGCATTGAACGTTTTGAAGGTTCTCTGGTTTCATTACTGAGCATTCTTTGAGGACGATGATATGTATAACTATTGGGACTATTTCGTAGCATAGTATGATGATATGGAAGGCCTCACCATGCGGTTCATCTTGACCAAGTGCAAACAGCGGATAGCAGAAAGCTAAACCAAGACTGGGGGTGACCAGTCTGCTACCCCGCAAATAAAAGATACAACGAGATCTTGAGCCATGAGACAAAAGAGAACCAACCAGTTACCAGAAGAGAACTGGCAGAAGAAAATTATAAGCAGACCCAAGGGGTGATCAAAGACTTTTGTAGGTAAGAAGCACCAAGGAGCACAAGGGAGACCTAACCCATCGGAATAGGAAACGCATCCATGCATACATGCATACACGTCATATACACGTATCCTTTTTTTTGTTTTTGATTCGCAGGTGTTGGGGAAAATGAAAAGGCGGTAAAGACCGCATCAGTATCAATTTTGGGGAAGAGTCCCAGGGTTGAGGCCCATATCAGTATTAGTTTTAGGGCGAGGCCCACATCAGTGTCAGTATGGGGGCGAGGCCCACATCAGTTTCAGTTTGGGCGAGGCCCATATCAGTATTCGTTTGGGGATGAGTCCCGGGGTTGAGGCCCACATCAGCATCAGTTTGGGGCGAGGCCCACGTCAGTATCAGTTTGGGGCAAGGCCCACATCAGTTTCAGACTGGGGGCGAGTCCCACATCAGTATCAGTTTGGGGCGAGGCCCACATCAGTATCAACTCAGGGTCGAGACCCACATTATCAGCAGCATCGGGAATGAATCCCATGGTCGATGCCCACATTGTTAGCAGCATCGGGAATGAATCCCAAGGTCAAGGCCCATATTGTCAGTAGTTTTGGGAATGAATCCCAGGACTGAGGCCTATGTCGTCAAAATTTGGAAAGAATCCAGGGAATGAATCCTAGGGCCGAGGCCCACGTCGTCAAAAGTTGGAATGAATCCGAGAATGAATCCCAAGGTCGAGGCCCACGTTGTCAGAATTTGGAAAGAAACCAGGGAATGAATCATAGGGCCGAGGCCCACGTTGTCAGAATTTGGAATGAATCCCAGGGTCGAGGCCCACATCGTCTGAGTTTTGGAATGAATCCCAGGGTCGAGGCCCATTTCATAAGAGTTTTGGAATGAATCCGGGAATGAATCCCAGTGGCGAGACCCACATTAATATCAGTTTTAGGGACGAGTCCCAGGGTCGAGGCCCACATCAATATCAGTTTTGGGGATGAGTCACAAGGTCGAGGCCCACTTCACCAGCAGTTTTGAGAATGAATCCCAGAGTCGAGACCCACATTATCAACAAGTCGAGAATGGCAATTCGAGGATGGAGCAAGGTTCGAGAATGAACAAGCCGAAAATGGCAATCCGAGAATGGAGTAAGGTTCGAGAATGAACAAGTCGAGAATGGCAATACGAGGATGAAGCAAGGTTCGAGAATGAACAAGCCGGGATTGGCAATCTAAGAATGGAAACACAGTTCGGGAATGAACAAGCCGGGAATGGCAATCTGAGAATGAAACAGAGTTCGAGAATGAACAAGCCGGGAATGGCACTCCAAGAATGGAAACACAGTTCGTGAATGAACAAGCCGGGAATGGCACTACGAGAATGGAGCACAGTTCGGGAATGAACAAGCCGGGAATGGCACTCCGAGAATGGAGCACAGTTCGGGAATGAACAAGCCGAGAACGGCACTCCGGGAATGGAGACATTAGTATCAGTTTCGCCGGGTACGGCAGTCCGGGTATGGAGACATCAGATCAGTTTGCCAGGTACGACACTCCGGGTAAGGAGATATTTCAGCAACACCTCGGGTATGGGGTTTAGCACGCTGGGTATGGCACAAACAAATCAACATAGTTCATGAACAAAGCCCACAGTCAACATAATTCAGGAACAAGGCCTATGGAATAGAGCCCACAATCAGCACAGTTCGGGAATAAAGCCCACAATCAGCACAGTTCGCGAATAAAGCCCACAATCAGCACAGTTCAGGAATAAAGCCCATAATCAACACAGCTCGGGAATAAAGCCCAGGGGAATAAAGCCCTATCCTTATACAGTTCGGGAATAAAGCCTAGGGGAATAAAGCCCTATCCTTACACAGTTCGGGAACAAAGCACAGGGGAATAAAGCCTTATCTTAACACAGTTCGGGAATAAAACCCAGGGGAATAAAGCCCTCTCTCAGCATAGTTCGGGAACAAAGCCCACAGTCAAGACAGCTCGGGAATAAAGCCTCATCTTAACACAGTTCGGGAATAAAGGCCAGGGGAATAAAGCCCTCTCTCAACACAGTTCGGGAATAAAACCCAGGGGAATAAAGCCCTCTCTCAACGCAGTTCAGGAACAGAGCCCATATTCAATACAGTTTGGGAACAAAGCCCAAAGGTCAAGCATCTCAGGAGTTCAGGGTCGAGGACCCACTACATCATCAGCTTAAGGGCGAGGCCCACTTTGTCAGCGGTATTGGGTCGAGGTGCCCAGGGTCGAAGTGCCCCCATTTTCGGTTGCAGTTTCGGGATACGTCCCAGGGTCGAGGGCCCACTGCATCATCAGTTGTAGTTCAGGGATGCGTCCCAGGGTCGAGGACCCACTACATCATCAGCTTAAGGGCGAGCCCCACTTTGTCAGCGGTATTGGGTCGAGGTGCCCAGGGTCGAGGTGCCCCCGTTGTCGGTTGCAGTTCCGGGATGCGTCCCAGGGTCGAGGGCCCACTGCATCATCAGTTATAGTTCCGGGATGCGTCCCAGGGTCGAGGACCCACTACATCATCAGCTTAAGGGCGAGGCCCACTTTGTCAGCGGTATTGGGTCGAGGTACCCTCGTTGTCGGTTGCAGTTCTGGGATGCGTCCTAGGGTCGAGGGCCCACTGTATCATCAGTTATAGTTCCGGGATGTGTCCCAAGGTCGAGGAGCCACCACATCATCAACTTAAGGGTGATGCCCATTTTGTCAGCGGTATTGTGTCGAGTTGCCCAGGGTCGAGGTGCCCCCGTTGTCGGTTGCAGTTCCAGGATGCGTCCCAGGGTCGAGGGCCCACTGCATCATCAATTGTAGTTCCGGGATGCGTCCCAGTGTCGAGGGCCCACTGCATCATCAATTGTAGTTCCGGGATGCATCCCAGGGTCGAGGACCCACTCCATCATCAGCTTAAGGGCGAGGCCCACATTGTCAGCGGTATTGGGTCGAGGTGCCCCCTTTGTCGGTTGCAGTTCCGGGATGCGTCCCAGGGTCGAGGGCCCACTGCATCATCAGCACAGTTCACATTCGGTGGTTCGGGAACAAAGCCCAGAGGTCGAGGCACCTCACCATCATATCAATTCAGTTCAAAACAACAGGCAAGTCAGGTGGCAGCTGGCGAGCCAAGGATTCATTCATCATCACTTTTAGGATGTGTCCTAGGGTCGAGGCCCACACATCAGTTGCAATTCCGGGATGCGTCCCAGGGTCGAGTGCCCACTACATCATTAGCACAGTTCACATTCAGTGGTTCGGGAACAAAGCCCAGGGGTCGAGACACCTCAGCACCATATCAACTCAGTTCAAAGCAGCAGGCAAGTCAGGTGGCAGCTGGCGAGCCAGGTAAGTAAAAATGTATTGCCCGTACTTTGATAGGATTGTCATTGTCACACACTGCACAAGTCCCATCAAAGTGGGGGCGACTGTAGGCATTGCATTTTTGAATATAAGTCCTGATGATGAGTCTCGTATGGAGACACTACCTCTTTAGTTGTGGAAGCCGCGGGAAACGGACGTCGGAAGGGAATAGTAAAGAATTGACACATTGTTGGATTTAATTTGCTGGAGTAGCTTCGGGTTCGCTTGTTGGACCTCCGTTTTGAAACACACCCTTAGCCCAAACCCCATAAACCATACACCAAGCCCATTAAATCACAATTAAAACATTTAAAACACATGTCACAAATTAAAACCAATTAAATTGAAATTAAAATTAAATCCAATTAAAATTAAATCCAAATAAATTAAAACAAATTAAATTAAGTTAAATCAAATTAAATCACCTTCCCAAATTAAATAAATCACATACAAAAATTAAATAAAATCAAATAAAATCCCATCAAAAGCTTTCCTAATTCACTTAAAATACTTCCCTAATTAAAAAGATATCCAATTAAAACACAAAATCCTTCTCCTTCTCAAACAAGGAATCCCCTCTCGCTTTGCCTATAAAAAGAACCCTTAACCCAACCTTTCAAACCCTGACTTATTCACACAAAAATACCCTAGCTCATACCCCCTAACCGAAGACACACAAAAATATAATAACCTAATTCAGCCACACCTAAAACCCGATCCCATTGCCGCACAAACTCACGCCACAAGCCACCTGCCCTACGCAACAACAAGCCTCCAGCCCCCCACGTTCACGCTACACCTTAGCCACCAGCCCCCCACGTTCACGGCCACTCACTTCATCAAGCATCCAACGCCACTTGCCCCTCTTTGCCCTCACGCACATAAGCCCTCCACTCACAATCACATTGCTGCCTCACATACACTCAACGCCACCTGCCCTCACTATCCCCTCACACCTAGCACACACAACGCCCCCCTTAAATCACGCACAAGCACTTGCCAACCTCAACTTATAACCGACAACAATAAACACACTACAAACTGCCCTTAACCAACCCACTCACTACCATAAACCTTTCACGCTAATTGCCTCCATCTCACGCCTAAGCTAACAGCCATCCACGCTTTATAACCTCCGCAAATCCTGTCCAAAAAAACTGCATTATAACAGCTCCTTAAACTGCCGCAAAACCTCCCTGAAATAAGCCTTAAACAGCCTCATATTCCCCTGCACAAAACAGTCCACAAATAGACCCTGAAACCCTTCCAAAACCGTAGCCAAGATCATTCCAAATAACCGCCAAAAACAGTCCCTAAATTACCTTAAAACAGTGACCCGAAAATACAACAAAAACAGCAGCGAAACGGAGTGAAAACAGCAGCCCATACAGCGAAACAATGAGGAGAAACGCTGGTTAGTGAACCAGAAAAGTTGCAGAGCATTCTCCCTTCCGACGGCCGTGTAACTCCATTTCGTGAGACGACAAAAGAGGTTAGACCTGAGGGCACCCTTTTATTTATTATCTTTCGTTTATTTTGTTTATTTTAAAAATATTATCGCATGAGAGTCGTTTGAGGCATGATGTGATTGTTGGATGAGCGGAATATGTGTTCCCTTTTGTGGTATATAGGATGGAAACCCGGACGTAATTTCATAGCCGAATCTCAATGGACGGTAGTGCGGTTTGTACTCGGGATACAACACCACATACCACTTAAGAGACACGTATTTCATCTCATCCGAACTTGTGTATGATCATGTTGTAGTTCGTAGGTTATTTATTTGTTGTTAAAGCATGATTTAGACTAGTTTGTTATTTATCTTCAAAGCATGATTACGTTATTTTAGGCATGATATTTTGTTTAGTTTATGACTATGTTTAAATTGCTATTTGTTTATTGTGGTTTAATGGTTCAATGTGCTCATTGTGTGATATTGTATTTGCCGTTTAAAAACCTACTTTAAAGCATGTGAACTTAGATATAGGCTATCTTTAGATACCTAGGTTGAGTAGACTTGATAATATTATTACACAATCACATCATTACAAGTGACATAAGTAAGGGACCATTCCAAACCCAAACGGTTTGAGGTCTTCCCTTGCAAGGGGTGAGTGCGGCCTTAAATTTTTGTCCCGGATCACACCGGGTGGCGACTCCATGTTATTTCATACTCCCAACTGGGCCGCGAGCCTAGAACAGTGTCGCCGATTTCTGTGTCCTACAATTAGATCCTTATAGTATGATATAGAAATTGAAAGATCTTCATAGATCTTAATAGATCTTAGAAGTATAAATTGCAATAGTAAACTTTTGGAGAGATAATGTCTATTCTCAATGAGACAAAGACAAAGTTTGCAATAAGGCAAGAAGCACAAGGCGCACCTTACTTCGACATTCCAGAAGGCCAAGGCTTGGCCAATGGCTTCTGAGATGTGTAAAGGGCAAAGGCAAAATCATTATAATCTTCTGGGAAGATAAAAGGACTTATCCCAAAATATCTGCCTAAATTGTGGCAAACGGGATCGCGGAAGCGTGACTGCCATTTGGACAAAGCAGACATGAAGGAATTGAAGACGGGGCAAGGCTATGACTTCAAATATGTTTGTCATAAATATGTTCACTACTAGTATTAAAATTGGATTTTAGATACTTAGTGTGATACATAAATATGTAATGTTGTGCAGAATCTGCTGAAAAGCAGGATACTGACTTCAGTTGAGATTAATCTGCGAAATGAAAACGGGACGAAAGTCGCTGTTTTAACCGTAGAAACCTAAGTTTAGGAACTGCCTTCGGGTGTGTACTTAAATTAGGAAACTGTTATAATGTAACTAGTGTGACTAGATACATTATCTCTATATCAGGGTTTAATCCGTTACGGATATACCTTTATATTCTAGAACACTAAAGTGTTTTTATTTTATAAAGATGATATTGAGATAAAAACATTAGATGTGAATAACAGTATTTATATTTTGAATATAAATAAATCTCAAACATATAACATGACAAACAAATAGCTCAAACTGATTTAATCTGTTGAGACTTATGTGTGGCATTGTTTTCTGGGACACAATTAAACAAGACTCGTATATCCACACTTTTGAAGAGTGGATACTAGGACAGATTGGATTCTATTCAAATAATGTCTACGAATCTAGTTTATTGGGCAAAGTGCCTAAAACACTCTTTAATTGGTAAAAGTGTTAGTGCCACCGATCTATTAGCCCTAGTTCATAGTGAATAAAGTGGGCCCATGTCTAGCTAGGCTAGAGGTGGATATGAATATTTCGTGACCTTTACGGATGTGGCATCGCGTTATGGTTATGTGTTTCTTTTGAAACACAAATCGGAAACTTTTATATTTTCGACACGAAGTAGACAAACAGATCGGCAAAAGTATTAAACCGTCACGGTTAGACCATGATGAAAATACTTAAGCAATAAGTTTCTCATAAACTTGAAAGAGTATAGTATTCGTTCAATGAGGACTCCTCCTGGAACACGTCAGTTTGACGGTGTGTCCGAACTGAGAAACCGAATTTTGTTGGACATGATAAGGTTAATCATAAGTTGCTCTGAGCTACCATTTCCTTCAACGGATAAGCATTAATAGTGCAAAACTTATTTAGAATAAGGTTCCATAAAAATCTGTTTGACAGACTTCATATTAGATATGAACAGGAAAGAAACTGAGTTTTCTCATTCCTGAAGATTTGGGAATGCTAGGCATATGTTTGGATGATACCAAACTAAAACCCAAATCGTATAAGTGCCTAATTGTAGGTTATCCTAGGGAAACCAAAGTATAGTAGTTAAAAAACTCACTAGAGAACAATGTAATTGTTGCTCATCATGCGGTTTTCCTAAGAGGAATACCTATATGCAGTGGTAAGTGGGAGGAAAGTAAAACTCGATGAAAATCGAAGTAATACTATTCCAGGCACTGATTCCTTAATGGAACACATAAATAGTTCATCAAGGGTGTGAAACTATAACAATAATCTTCGAATACACAAGAACCGCGAAAGTCGGAGAGAGTCAGAAAACAACCTGGGAGGTACGGGTTTCTGATATCACCTCATAAAGATATCAATCTTATTGAGGAATACGAACTGACTACGTATGAGGAAGTGATACAAGGTATCGACTCTCTATTATGGAAAAGTACCATGATATCCGAAATGGATTCCATGTATACCAACCAAGTTTGGATACTAGTTGTTGTACCGGAAGGCATTGTGTCTAATGGTACTATATAAGTCTTCAAGGAAGACATACGTGGAAGGCAACATACCAACATACTAAGCTAGGCTTGTAGCGAAAAGGTATCGTTATCAACATTGTGTCGATCACGATGAAACCTTTTACTTGTTGCCACAGTAAATCCATTTGGATAATGTTTGCTGATGCTGCATGTTTCATTTATGAAATGTGGCAGCTGAATGCCAAAACCACTTTCCTTAACGGAAACCTTTTGGAGGATGTTTACAACATCCTGACGGTTATTTCGTACCATAACAAGCAAACTAGGTTTGCAGGTTATTCGATCCATGGATGGATTGAAGCAAGCATAGCGTTCTTGGAATTATCGTTTTGATGTAATCATAATGGTGTATGATTTAATTCAAAACGGAGATGATTCTTGTGTATATAAGGAGGTTAGTGGGAGGGCACTGATAATTAATGTCCTATAAAATGATGATATGTCATTTCTTGGAAATGATATTCCCATAAAACGATCTGTGAAAGCTTGGCTTTCGAGAAAATTCTCCGTAGAATTCTTGGGAGAAACAACCTTTATTCTAGGAATAAAAATCTACTGGGATATATTTAAAGTTGTTAATAATCTCTGAGAAATCGTACATTGAAAAATATACGCGACCTGGTGTCTCATACGCTTTGAGCATATGGAGTCATAATCGGACCAATCCAAGTGATAGTCATTGGATTGATGTTAAGAACATCCTTGAGTATCTTAGAGGAACTAAGGATGCTTTCTTATACTATGGAGATGAGAACTTGAAGTGACTGGGATCACTACTGCAAGTTTCCTAACCGATATAAACGACTATAAGTCATAAAAATGGTACTATAAAGTTTGAATAACGAAACAGTGAGCTGGAAATCTTCCAAGCAAGATATTGTTACCAAATAAACAACAAAAGTGGATTATTGCTGCAGCTGAGGTAGTAATAGAAACCTTCTGGATTGAAAATAATCTAATTAGATTAGATATAGTTCTGTTAGCAGTTGAGCTAGGCTACAGCACAGGCTAAAGAATTAATGGACTCATCAACGATCCAGATAAATACTTCGATATTCATCTGATTCGTTCGGATCATACATCGTGGCGATGTGATGATCGAATAAATCGCATCAGATGATAATCATGGAAATCCGCTGACGAAAGCATTTCCTCACCATAAATTTGAGCGAACCGTACATAGTTCGAGTGTAGGACACTTGAGTGACTGGCTATAGGCCAAGTGGGAGATTGTTGGACAGTTATGACCCATAGCGTCACTATTTGTACAGATCATGGTGTTGTTGTACAAATTAACTATGTGACAAAGGAAATTGCAATTTTATCATTTGTGATTAGATCACCGAGATATATAAATGATAGAAGTCCATATGATTAGTTCCTGGATTGAGATGATATGAGACAGTATCAATCCACGAAGGTTTAATCATTAAATATCCCTAGTCAGAGTATTATCGAGATTGGACATCGATAATGCGAAAAAGACTAGTCTTACACTTGTGCGCGTTGTGAGGGCATAACGGTATAGTTCTCATATGTTTGGGTATAGGATACTCATGCAAGTGTAATAGGAGGTTGTGTTTACCGATGGTACGGAAACAGCTTCGCTCTGGATAGACCCCTCGGAATTCCATTGGTAGTATGACTATGTGTCTATGGAAGTCCGAATCAGGGTAGGTGTATTTGGTCTTAACCTGAGACTTGCACCGCTAATACTTGCGACAATCAATATACTTTGGTTTTGGTCGTCCATGGCTTTAACAGATCCTATGTACGCCTCTGCTAGGTATATTGAGAATCGTAGTGTGTTGGGTGTGATGTCAAGACAGAAATATCACTCCAGTCATAGTGGAGAAGATGGTCACGTAGGATACGAAACTGGTTCTCTTAAGTACTGCAGTCATCGAGATAAAATGACTAGGTCATGTTTATCCGATTATAGAGACTAGTTACCAGAGATCCGATATGTGCTTCGTACGGGGCAGACACAATTTCAGCCCCAGGCCTAGCACGTGACATTCGATACTGGATCGAAATACGCAATACTACGTATACTACGCCTGATATAGATCACATATTCCTGTAAGGATATTTCTGGAGAATTGGGTAGGCATGGGGCTTTGCTAGAAGCCAACCTTGTCTTATAAATCGGTACAAATGTATTATTAGGTACGTACGTGTTCGGATAGTCCGACGACCGGATTTACTGCCAACATATTCGGGGATCTCATGGGTCGCTTCCCGAGAGTGTTTGCGGGCGCACTCGCATTGCAATTTTAAGTGCGACCCACAAGTCACATCAAGCGTCAAATCATTAGTCAGATCAAGTGTCAAATCACATGTCACTTTGAGTGATGTGACAATTTGTCACTTGATTGATTGATAGAAGTGGTTGAGGCTTTATTGCCTTTGACTTTTTTTGAAATTGAAAAGTGGTATATGTTTAATTGTTTTTGGAAAATCAATTAACATATACATAATACAATTTCTTTTCTCTCTTCTTCACCATTCACGGTTTTGGAGCACTTTCTTCCTCCTCTCCCTCTCTCGGTTTTGAACTAATTCTTCTTCTCCATTGTTTGGCAAGGCCGAAAATAACAAGATGAAAATGGTGATTTTTGTGGCAAAAATCATCAAGAGCTAGCACTCAAAATAGTATATACAAGGGTGATAGGGAACTAATTTCATGAGCATGGAATCACCATGATAAGCTTGGAGCTTGGAGCATCAATGGAGTCTATGGCCGATTTTGGAGGAGACAAAAATCTGCCATTGCCGAATACACAAAGCTTGGGGCAGAAAATTTTTGTTGTTCAAAGCATCTCACATCCGATCAAAGTAAGTATTCTACAACTCAACTTTGATGTATTTACATTTATTTCTTGTTTAATATGATCTTGGCCCACGTAGAACTCCAACACTCACACCAGTAACGGTTCGGGAATGAACCATCTCACACAAGTAACGGTTCAGGAATGAACCATCTCACAACAGTAACGATTCAGGAATGAACCATCTCACACTCGGTGGTTCGGGAACAAGACCAGGGGTCGAAGCACCTCGCTACCAACCCAACTCAGAGATCTAAACGAAACAACAGGTAAGTCCGGCAATTGCCGACGAACCAGGTAAGAAAAAAATACATGCATAACTTTGATAGGGTTGTCACTGTCACACACTGCACAAGCCCCATCAAAGTGGGGGCTACTGTAGGCATTGCATTTTTGCATGAAGCCCGATGATAAGCCTCGTAAGGAGGCACTACCTAAAAAGTTGCGAAAGTCACGGGAAACGAACGTCGAAAGGAAAGAAAACCTCCAAAGTTAGCACCTCACTGGATTCAGACTCACTAGCCCACCTCGGATTCGCTCAGTCAGTTTCTGTTTCAAACCTTAGCCTCGGCCCAGGACCCCTGCAATCCATGAAAGCCCATACAACCCATCCACATGGCCCAAAACCCATGCAACCCATGCAGCACACGTCCAAGGCCCACATAAAGCCCATACACGCCCAAGTCTTCCCAAATAAAAGAAATCCCATGCAAAACACATGTCAAAAATCCCTCAAATCACCTTCCAATTTAAAGAGATTATGAATCTCATCCTCACCAAATTTACAGATTTTGTTCCCTAAATAAATTAAGAAAATATCTCTCATATTTATTTGATTTGTTTCCTTGATTGAAGATCCATTGAAAACATTATAAAAAGGAGGCTTGGCCAAACCATAATGGACTTTCTAAGCTTAGACGGCAATTCACAATAAAAAATCAAAAACATAAGCTATTTCTCTCTCTTCTCACGATCAACACACACACACAACAAAGACACACACACACACACGGTGACACACACACACACACCACAAAGACACACACACACACAGCATCAACAAGAAAGAAGCAAAGACAGACGACATCAATAAGAAGAAACAAAGACACACGGCAATTCCAACCCAACTAAGCCACAAAAATGCAAAAGCAACAAATCAGTCAAACACCAAAACTAAGCCACAAACCGACACACACACAAGCAACAAAACTGCCCACCAACCGTGAACAACAAACAGCCACTTTCTAAGCCCCTGACCGAAACAAACAACAATAAATAACCCTTCAATCAGCAGCCTCTGACCGAAACAAACAACAACAAATAATCCTCCAACCAGCAGCCCCATAACCGAACAGCAAGCAGCCCTTATCCTTAAAAAAAGTCCAAAAACACACAAACAGTCCCCAAAACCAGCCCAAAACCAGCAAAAATATAAGCCCAAAAATAGCGAAACAGCAAGTAGAAAATAGCAAAACAGCGAGTGAAATAGTGAACCAGCAAACCAGAAAAATAGCAAGCTTAATAGCAAGCTTTAATCCTTCCGGCGACGGCTTAACGCACTTCCGAGAAGCAACTTAAAAGGTAAGACCTGAAGGCACCCTTTACTATATTTATTTTGTTGTTCTGGACGTGGCATACTTGGTTGAACGTGAAATATGTCCAGCCGGGCATGCGATGTCGTACATCAAAGACGGCCAAATCTTTGGTCACATTTTGTTTCTCTAGAATTTTGTTATTTATCATTTTTTATTTTATTTACTTTTATTTTTATTTATCTTTCTGTCAATTTATTGTTATTTATTATTCCGTATTTATCTTGTTATTTATTTTTATCTATTTAGTGTTATTTGTCTTTTATTTTTATTTACTCGCATTTATCATTATTTTATCGCTTTGCTTTTACTTTTGTTTATGTTTTGCTATATTATTTTGCATCTACTTTCATGTCTATTTACATTGCGTCAATGATTGTGTGTGTTACCCCTTGCGGTATATCGGATGGAAACCCATACATAAATTCTGTAGCCGAATATGAAAGGATGGTAGTGCGGTCTGTACTTGGGATACAACTCCACGTACCGCTCGGAAAATATTCACATATGCGTGTTTATGTCGTTATTGGTGCTATTTTCGCAAGAACGTTCGAATGTGTTTTCAAACGCAACTCGAACGCAAGCCTTCTGCCTCACTCCGTTCAAATGTGTTCTCGAACGCTACACGAACGTGAACTCTCTGGAACACTTCGTTCGAACACGTTCTCGAACGCTACACGAACGTGAACTCTCTGGAACACTTCGTTCGTTCGAACATATTTACGAACGCTACACGAATGCACACACACTGGACAACCTTTTTCTTTATATTTTATGCATTTTTACCTCTTTAGTTATATATTTTACATCATGCCTTTGGGATTAATTTTTTGCATTTATTATTAACGCTTTTTCCTACTTTTGATTATTATTATGATCGTATTTATTTATTTAATATGCCTTTGGAACTATGTATTTACTTTTATTTATATTCATGTTTATGGGTGTGCAAATTTGTGTGTTTATTTGAATTATCTTGCATGTGCTGCATAAGACTTGGTTATACTATTGTGTGAACCCGTCCATTATACTGGTATAAGTAAGAGACCATTTCAAACCCAACGGTTTGAGGTCTTCCCTTGCGAGGGGTGAGTGCGGCCTTAAATCATTTCCCAGTTCACATTGGGTGGCGACTCTTTTATTCTCCGTTTAGTCCCCCGTGGGCTACTCCGTACTCTCTACGGGCTACGAGCCCAACAGTGTCATGGTCGCCGAGCATCATAGGCATAGTGGTAAACCCCGCTTCGCTCCTACAGTTATTCAATGAATATGATTCTTACTTAATATTATTCTTCTACATGGGAGTAATCGAATCTTATATGATTTGATTCATTTGATATTAAGTGTTACCGAATTAGTTTCGATGCTCTTGGGGATATGCTCCAGTAATACTAATTCATCCTTTTAATTAATGTTCCATTAGTTTCTACAGTTACGTATATGATACATATAGGTAGAAAATTTGAATCTTGAAAAGTTTGAGAATTGAATCTTTCTTTTGTATAATGGTTATATAATTAAAAGTACTAGCACCTCTGAGGTACAAGTAAAGGTTTATCATTTATTATATTTAATAGAATATTGTATTCTATTTGATAGAATATCTTTTCTACGATCTCGAGTAATGACATTGTTTTATTACTTGGTGTGTAACATCAGATGTTGGCCATTGTAGAAAATACTTGACTTATTGAAGTCAATTGTGAGAGTGATAAGCTATAAATGGAACAACATAATTAATAAGATGAAAAGACCCTTAGACATCTTTCATATAAGTCAAATAGGATGTCAGATTTATTTGTAAAGTATTTGATATTGAACGGTTCTGTAGTTTTCTTATCAAAGAAAATTATTTTATGACTTATAATGGGAGCGATATTTGATATTGATTTCGAAAGTTAGCATTAAACCATAGATCAAAGATTGTTCATAGCTTACTACGATCAAGTTTGAACATGATTAAACTTATTATGAATTGTTCATAAATTGTGCAAATGATTTGCGCAGTAAAAACAAAGTGAGCTTATTAAATATTTGACATTTATAGTGTTGGACAATTATGACCCATAGCATCATTATTTGTACAGAACATGGTGTTGTTGTACAAATTAACTATGTGACAAAGGAAATTGTTCTTTTATCATTTGTAATTGGATTACCTGGATATATAAATGATAAAAGTCCATATGATTAGTACCGGATTAATAAGATATGAGACAGTATTAATCCATAAGGTTTAATCATTAAATATCCCTAGTCGTAGTATTATCGAGATTGGACATCGATAATGCGGAATAAACTAGTATTACACTTGTGCGCATTATGGAAGCTTAACGACATAGTTCTCATATATTTGGGTATTGGATACTTATGCAAGTGTAATAGGAGTTTCTGTTTGCTGATGGTATGGGAACAGCTTCGCTCTGGATAGACCCCTCGGAATCCCATTGGTAGTATGACTATGTGTCGATGGGAATCCGAATCAGGGTAGGTGTATTTGGTCTTAACTTGAGACTTGCATCGCTAATACTTGCGACAATCAATACACTTTGGTTTTGGTCATCTGAGGCTTTAACAGGTTTTGTGTACGTCTCTTCTGGGTATATTTAGAATCGTAGTGTATTGGATGTGATGTCAAGATGGAAGTATCACTTCATTCATATGGAGATGATGATCACGTAGGGATACAGAAATGGTACTCTAAGTGCTACAGCCATCGGGGAAGTATGACTAGGTCATGACTTTCCAATCATAAATAGACTAGTTTATAGTGATCTGATATATGCTTCGTATGGGGCAGACACAACTCCAGCCTCAGGCCTAGCATGTGACATCTGATACTGGATCGTAATGCGCAATACTATGTATGCTAAGCCTGGCAAAGATCTTATATTCCGTAGAAGAATATTTCTGGAGAATTGGGTAGGCACGGTGCTTTGCTAGAAGCCAACCATGTCTTGTGAATCGGTAAGAACGTGGTACCGGGTACGCACGTATTCGGATAGTCTGATAACCGTATTTACTGCCAATATATCTAGGGATCTCTTGGGTCGCATCCCAAAGATTCATCGATGATATTTGACTCGAACAAAATTAATCTGGGATTAATTATGAGAGAGAGAAAATTAATCTGGGATTAATTTCGGCAAGAATTAATCTGGGATTAATTGGGTCAAGAATTTATCTGGGATTAAATTCGTCGAGATGAGAGAACGCGATTAATTTGGAATTAATCGGTAAAATAAATTTAATATTTAAACTAGATTTTACTATTTAATTATTTAATTGGGCTAAAATAATATATTAGATATATTAAATGAAATCGGATTTCAACGAGGAATTAAATTTGATTTTAATTCTAGCGAACAAATTAATTTGGAATTAATTCGTAAGCGACTTTAATAATAATTTTGCGAGGCATAATTATTTAATTAAATTAGATTTAATTATGTCGCGACGGAAAATTCATTTAGTCGGATTAAACGAATCTGAGCCCAAAGTGTGTTGTGTAAGCCAACTAGATTTGGAATTAAATGGGTGGGACCCATGACTTACATCAATTGTCAACAATTGATATAAGTGGTTGGCAATGAAGTAAATTGGATTTAATACACATCATACCTACCAAGTTAAAATCAATCAATGAATTTTTTATTTTTATTCATTATTTCTCTCTTTTCATTTAATGGCCGAGTGGCCATTGCCTCTGCTTTTGAAGTTTTGACCAAAAAGCCATTTGCCATTTTTTGCTTTTGAAGTAAGGCCACTGCTTTCTCTTTTAATATGGCCGAAAGAAAAGAAACAATTGCTCTCTGTTTTTTTTTTTAGAAGACCGAAAGAAAAGAAAATTGTCTGACTTTTGAAGTTTGGCTGAGAGGCCATTAATCTGCTTTTCATTTTTGGCGTGATGGCATTTGGGTTCTCTTATGAAGCTCGGCCGAATGGCCTTGTTTATAAATTGGCTGATTGCTTCCCTCTCTCTTGGGAAAATTGCTTCTCCTTGGGAGATAAAATTTGTTTCATTTTGTTCTTGCTAGCACATATGAGAGTCAAATAAAGGTGATAGAGATACTCACCTATGAGCTTGGAAGCTTCAACATCCATGAAAAGTTTTGAACTGAACCGATCAATATAAGTTAATTCCGCAAACTTCTTGATTTTATTCACACACGAATCACGCTTAGAGATCCCGTGGCATGTCTAGGACACTAACAAATGTCTAGGACACTAACAATGGTATCAGAGCGAGATCTAAGCTTGATTTGATTCTAGGGTTTGTAAACTTTAATTTGGGATTTTATGCTTGGAGCTTGATTTTGCGTAAATTGATGAGTTGGTTGAGTTTATATGATATTGAATTAGAGTTGTATATCATTGGATTTGTGATAAATTGATTAGATCAAAAATCCCTAAAATCCATGCTTGGCCGATTACTACCCTATGAGGACTCATGGTGATTTTTGAAAATTAGCAATTGGATATGTTAATTGGCATGAAATGTATTTTAGATGTTGATTTAATTGGATTGAAATCAAATTATATGATAATTTCCTTGCCAAAACCGTGAGTATGAAGCATGTTATAATGAATTATTTTGCTTCAATTTGTGTTGGACATTAATTGAAAATGTTGAGTATGATTAATTGAATTAATTAGTATTTTGGAAATATTAGATTAATTGATTAATTGTACTAATTGCACTTTAATTAGATTAATATGTAATTTGGAATGATATTAATTTAATTTGTTGTAATTGGGCTTAATGGGCTTGGTTAGGCCAAGTTTGGTTTAGGACAATTGGTTGGATCCAATTGGGCCTAAAACCATTTCCATAAAGTCCAAATATAACATTTGGGCCTTTAAAAATTTAATTGGGCCTAATGGGCCAAAATTGATTTTATGGCATAAGGGTGATTCCTTATTGGGCCTTGGCCTCTTGGGTTTGATCCATAATGACCAAAGCTCATGCCTAAAGAATTAATTAAAAGCCCATTGGACTTTAATTAAAAAGTATTGGATACTAATTGGGCCTTTGATAAAAGGCACTTTTAAAAGTGTAATTATTTAATATGGAATTAAATATGAATTAATATTGAATATAATTTAAATTGGATTTAAAATTATAGTTCGATATAATTCAAGAATACGTACTTTGAGTATTTATTCTTAAACGAGTTGGACTCGCGCAAATCAAATCGTTATTTGAACATTGGATGGTCATTAATTCAAAGATTAATTAATTGGATTACATTGATTGGATAACATCATTTGTGTGAATACTTGGATGTATTGTATGAATAATGTATATCGGATGGATATTAGAAGGGTGACGGCAATTTTGGAAATTGTTGTAATAAATTTAGAATTTATTAAATTGGACCTGCGTGTCCAGCCTATTATCTCCTTATCTCATTGTATTTCTCTTCTCACCAATTCCCCTCAATGTAAATGAGGTTTCTTTAGAAGTATTATGTAATTGGGTAGAAGTAAGAATAGTGCTAGCGGGAGAGAGGAAATGGAGAGATTTGTTCTAGGAACAATTTGTATCGTATATCCATCCGCATATCATTATTAATTTATTTCGCACCTTATTCTGCTTTTAGAATGCATGCTTAAGGGTGTCTGATGAGACCTAATTAAAAATAATAAATTGGTTGCCAAATCGCGACAAAAAACCCTCATTTTATATTAAGCGTTTTTCCTTCCATTGAGTGATTCTCTCTCAAGATCCAAGATTGGCATTGGTTTGTTGGCCAAATTCAAGACATTTGTCCATCGCGGATGTGTTTGAATCACGAAAGCTTTGTTCCATATCGTACGTCTTGGGCAAGTTGTGATTTGTTGGCCAAAGTCAAGGTCACTTCTTGTTCATCGACCTCGATTACGAAGCTTTCCCACTGTCAATGGGTCATGCTTAACTGGTTTCATTAAGCTTGTTGAGCCAAAGACAAGGCTTAGTTGATTCAGAGGAAAAATGTTAGGAAATATATTGGATATATTGGCATATATTGGATATATGTTTCGGACTTGGAGGTCCACGTACTGGATCTAGGAATTGGATTGGATCCAATTGATCTTAGAGATCTACCTAGTTAAGTTTCATACAACTTGGCCAAAGTCAAGTGTTAGGGATATGCCCTATACCCAACTTGTGGATGGGCTATATGTACATGTATTTGTAATATTTTCATTAATTAATAAAATGGAAATCTTTATTATACGTGTCTTACATAAATTATATGAATCATCAAACACTGTAATAAAGCCCTTGGAGTAATAAGATGATGGCTTCCACGACTTATGAGAATCATTACTCTCAAACGTTCCTAGTCATAGTTTTGTGAATAATCCTGGCGTTCACAAAGCGGAGAGACTAGCATGATGATATGATCCGCCCTTAAGTGGGGTAGCTGATCTCATAGGCTACTAGCGGAGATCCATCCACTTGGTGTATCACATGGATGCATGAGTTGCTCATGTCCATCGAACTGAACGCCGAAAGTTTTCATATGGAGTGTTTATCCCATGTGTCTGTGAGAACTTTCATGTATCGATTATATGACTAGTCCTTAGACTTGAGGTCTTTACAATCTTATGTGTGGATCAAATAACTTTGACATTCTCCTTCCCCGGTTCAAAAGATCCGGTCATAAGGGTATGATTGGGTCATTTGTTGAAACACATGAAGTTTGTAAAAATACAACAGAGAATCGCCACTCTCTCGGATAATATTTTTTCTTATAAGAGTAGTATTCCAGTTAGCGAGTTGATATGTGTGATCAGTTCTTGAGACTGTGGCCGCAGCGGAAGAATCATGTGAGATTCTTGGGTTAGCACGATTCATGACATTATCAACATAATACCTTTGACCATATGGGTAGACATTTTCCATACCCTAGGTCAATAAGTGGGGATACAGTGAGGTGAGGGACCGTATCATATGTAATTCGCATACAGAATGAGTATATATCTTTCCTTCTCATTTGGGGGCATTGGCATGTTGCTAAATGTCAACCTTGGTCATTGAAATCGAACGACCATCTGATCGGAGGATAATTTATGTTCGATTAAATTATCACGATTCATTTCATGTCCAACTTGAGGGGAACCCAAAAGGTCACACACAACAAAGTCGAAATCAATGGTTAACAGTGCACAATACAAATTTAACAGCATATATGATTGCTGTAGGAATTGTTCATAAATGGTTCAATGTGTTTAATTATTGAACATATCATTATGAGGTTCCATAGTGGCTTAGGGATTGGTGAATGACGATAGGGGCACTTTGGGAATTGGAATAAAAAATAAAATAAACGTGAATATTAACATGAATAGTAATGTGAATAGTATAAAAAAATTTATTTTTTATTTGTTTTGAATTCTAATTTGGCCCAAACTCTTATTAGGGTTTTATAATCTCATTAAACCACTAAATTAAGATCCAATAGCTAAGATAAATTAGCTTTTATCTCACATCAGATTCTTAATTAATTTTGTTGTCTTTGGAGCACCTATATAAACCCAAAGAATTCTTTATAAATTTTTGCACCAAACCTTTCATATCATTGTTTATATAAGTGAGCAACTCTAAAGTTTAATAGTAAGCCACTGATTTTGAGGATCCTTAAGTCTAATTGACTAGAGGAACCTCGAGTTAAAAGTTTTGAGGTATTTGCCTAGTCTAGCACCAAGGGCAAGATTTTCCCGTGCACTCAAGGCGTAGTCTTGCCGTTGAGTTTTGGCTTTGGTGTGTGCATCTTTGGTGGCCACACACTTGGGTGGCTCTTTGGAACGTGTAAGAGCTTGCTTAGTTTGATAAAAGCTTGTAGATTGGAGGGAGGACTGGAGGAGTCTTCGGTTCAAGTAAGTCTTTTTCTTTCTTTATTTCAATTAGAGTTCTTATGATAGTTAGCATGTTTAGGTTTATGTTCTCTGCATGTCTTATGAGTTTATATGCTTAGAATATATAGTAACATGCCTAGGCTTGTAGAATAATCAAAATAAATGGGTCTTGGGTAAAGGGATAGCGGCATCATAATTTGATTTATTAAATTTTCCGCTGCTCACTCGCGGATGCTTCCCAACAGTGGTATCAGCGCGCCGTTTTTGTTTTGATTAGTTCTCTCTCATTTGAACTCGAAATTTGGTGTGTAAAAGCTTGTTGGAAAGCTAAAACCCTGAACGTATTTTTAGGTACAAGTTTTTCATGATTTGGATAAGATTTTAATTGTGAAATTGCATTTAAAGTTCAAGCATCTGTAAAAAAACGTGAATAGTAAATTTATTTGATTAAAATAAAATGCAATATCATAATTAAATATTAATCAAAGTTATTCAATGCCTAAAATAATTCCAACATATTAAAACTCATATGCTTGATGATTCTATGTATGATTAGAATTGACATGATTATTTTAAGGTGTAAACATCTTGAGACTTTCTAAGGAAATAGAGAGTGTATTACTTATCCCTTAGCTAAGTAATTATTCCGTGATGAACTTAGAGATTTATTACCTTTAAGGCTAATGAATATAAATCACTTGTTTATAATAAAAGACATTATAAAAGATACAACTAGGGTGGGACCAAGGCGTTAATAAAACTTTCCAAACTAAAGTTAATTTAACCAAAGGTATTACTAGAGTTAGATAATGATTGGGTGTCTTCCTTCACTCACTACCTTTTTATAGCCAAAAGAAAAAGCTGTGAAGACATCTAGATAATCATTTACTCAAGCTTACCTTAAAGCATATTTAAAGTGTTGGACTGATTTGGAGGATCTATTGTTTATTCATGTCACCAAGGCAATAAGAGCCTAAGAGGTAAGGGTATTTAAGAGAGTTTGCTCCACCCTCCCTCTGGGGAATCTTCAATAGAGGAATCCATTTGATAGTTATTCACTTAAACTTGCTAAAATCCTCAATAATAATTTAAGTCTAAAATTTACCTCTCATTGTAAAGTATAGACTCAAAGGGCTTAAACCGTATTGGCAGAACTAGGCTTTACCAGACTGACCAATACCAATTTGTCCATAAATCGTACTATTGACAATGGTTTGAATTTTCTAAGTCATAAGACGCAGCGACCCTTAGGTGTGGTCTTATAACTTAGTGGCAAAGATTGGGTGTCCACGAGGACTAGCATAAGCTATGGCATATTTGATTGCCCAACCCAATGATCAAGGAGTTGTGATTTATATCATAAATTGGTTGGGAACCTACCTAATTATCGTATTTTATAACGACCGGCCCTAGTCGGAGTTATGAAATGATGATAATGGGATCCTTGCCCACAAGAAATCCATCATATTGGGGTTGATGCGATTTGCTTTAAATTTTTTTTTAATTGAGTGGGAGCAACTTCATAATATTAAAAGCCCATGTTATTATGAAACATTAATGAAAACATATTCCTAATTTTAACATTCTCTCTTAACATGTGGGTTAAAATATTTCACAAGCGAATTAGGTAGGTTCACTTCGTTCCATCCTTGATGAGCATAAGCTCAAATAGGACAACTACAAGGAATGGTTTAGAAACCTTAAAATTGTCTTACGACAAGAAAAGATTTTCTATGTTCTTGAAAGACCATTTCCCCCTGAACCCGCAGAAGATGCTGACCAAAATACATTTGATGCTTAGAAGAAACATGTCGATGATGATGAGCAAGTAGTTTGCATAATGTTTGGCTCTATGTCGGACGAACTTCAGAAATCTCATGAAGATATGGATGCTCAAACCATCATCTTTCACTTGAAGGAGTTGTATGCAACTTCTGTTCATACCGTGAGATTCCAAGTGTCATGTGCCTTATTCTAAACAAGGTATAAGGAAGGATCTGTTAGTGGACATGTGCTTAAGATTATGGCCACATTGAAAAATTGGCCAACCTCGGGTTTATCATGGATCATGAGATAGGTCACGATCTAATTCTTCAGTCCTTACCAAAATACTTCTCTAACTTTATTATGCGGTTTCATCTGTCTGATAAAGAAGCTATTTTAGCAGAATTGCACAATCTGATAAAGCAAGCAGAGAATGACTTGAAACCGGAGCTTAAAACCTTCATCATGCTTACGGGTACGGACCTGAAGCCACGAGGCCCAAAGAAAAATAAGGGCAAGGCCAAGGCTCCAGATCACCTAAAGCCCAATGGTAAGGTGGAGAAGAAAAAAGGAAAGGGGAAATATTTCTTTTGTGGAAAGAAGGGTCATTGGAAGAAAGACTGCAGATCCTTAAAGCCAAGGAAGCTAGGGAAGCCTAAGAGGCCAAGAAGCCCAATGCTTCAGGTATGTTGTATATGATTGAACTATATTCTCAAAACTCTGAACCTTTTACTTGGGTGTTTGACACCGGTTGTGGGACTCACTTGTGTAACAATATGCAGGGCCTGAGAAACAGTATGAGACTCCGTCATGGGGAGGTTGACTTACACATGGGTAATGGAGCATAACTGGCTGCATTGTGTGTGGGGACTTATTCATTAGTTTTGCCGAATGGTTTAGTTTTAGACTTTAAAAATTGTGTTTATGTACCTTCTCTAGTAAAGAACATCATTTCAATTTCTTCTTTATGTAATAAAGGCTTTTCATGCCTAATAAGTTGTAATGAATGTTCTATTTATTTCAATGAAATAAAATATGGAGATGGTATTTACAATCTTATATGTGGATCAAAAAACTTTGACATTCTCCTTCCCCAGTTCAAAAGATCCGGTCATAAGGGTATGATTGGGTCATTTGTTGAAACACATGAGGTTTGTAAAGATACAACAGAGAATCGCCACTCTCTCGGATAATATTTTCTTATAAGAGTAGTAAACTAATTCGTGCGTTGATATGTTTGATCAGTGCTTGAGACTGTGGCCGCAGCGGAAGAATCATGTGAGATTCTTGGGTTAGCACGATTCATGACACTATCAACATCATACCTTTGACCATATGGGTAGACATTTTCCGTACCCTAGGTCAATAGGTGGGGATATAGTGAGGCGAGGGACCGTATCATATGTAAATCGCATACAGAATGGGTATATATATCTTTCCTTCTCATTTGGGGGCCTTGGCATGTTGCTAGATGTCAACCTTGGTCATTGAAATCGAACGACCATCTGATCGGAGGATAATTTATGTTCGATTAAATTATCATGATTCATTTGATGTCCAACTTGAGGGGAACCCAAAAGGTCACACACAACAAAGTCGAAATCAATTGTTAACAGTGCACAGTACAAATTTAACGGCATATATGATTGCAGTAGGAATTGTTCATAAATGGTTCAATATGTTTAATTATTGAACAGATCATTTATGAGGTTCCATAGTGGCTTATAGATTGGTGAATGACGATAGGGGCACTTTGGGAATTGGAATAAATAAATAAATAAAAATGTGAATAGTAACATTAATAGTAACATTAATAGTAACATGAATAGTAATGTGAATAGTAACTTGAATAGTATTTTTTTTTATTTGTTATTTGTTTTGAATTCCAATTCGGCCCAAACTCTTATTAGGGTTTTATAATCTCATTAATCCACTAAATTAAGATCCGATGGCTAAGATTAAATTAGAGTTTATCCCACATCGGATTCTTAATTAATTTTGTTGTCTTTGGAGCACCTATATAAACCCAAAGAATTCTTTACAAATTTTTGTACCAAGCCTTTCATATCTTGGGTTTATATAAGTGAGAAACTCTAAAGTTTAAGAGTAAGCCACTGATTTTGAGGATCCTTAAGTCTAATTGACTAGAGGAACCTCGATTTAAAAGTTTTGAGGTTTTTGCCTAGGCTAGCATCAAGGGCAAAATACCCGTGCACTCAAGGCGTAGTCTTGCCGTTGAGTTTTGGCATTGGTGTGTGCATCTTTGGAGACCACACACTTGGGTGGCTCTTTGGAACGTGGGAGAGCTTGCTGAGTTCGAGAAAAGCTTGTAGATTTGAGGGATGACTAGAGGAGTTTTCGGTTCAAGTAAGTCTTTTTTTTTCTTTTTTTTAATTAGAGTTCTTATGATAGTTAGCATGTTTAAGTTTATGTTCTCTGCATGTTTTATGAGTTTTTATGCTTGGAATATATAGAAACATGCCTAGGCTTGTAGAATGGTCAAAACAAATGGGTCTTGGGCAAAGAGATAGTGGCATCATAATTTGATTTATTAAATTTTCCGATGCGCACTCGCGTTCGCTTCTCAACAGGTTGTGTGTTATTTAACGGGATCCTAGCCCACTAGGAAACTAGGTTTCCCGAGTATTCCACAGAGGGTTAGAGGCTCGCCGAAAAATAGTGAGAGGCAAGTATTAAATTTATAATTTCATTTAAATACTTGCCAATACGCGCTCATTTTATTTTTCGTCATTAATTATAAATATATTAGTTAGACTAATATTCAATTGTTGTTTTAATTTAACAGTTGGACTGTATTCAAACTACTTCATTTGTAGTTGGTTATATAATTGGATTATAGTAGTCAATACATTTGAATGTAACCAATCAATTGTAGTTGATTATATAGTTAGACTATAGTAATCATTATATTTAATTGTACCCGAAATTTTTGATTGGATAGTTGGACTATAGCAATCAAGATGACTGAAAGATTAGCGTCAAAGGACATAATCCTGGGGAAAATGTCTTTAACGGCTTTAATTTTCAGATTGGGAATAGAACTTCAGGATAGTCCTGAGAGCTGAAAAGTTATTCTATTAGATAGAGAAACCTCTCAAGCATGAGCCCGAAGTTGAGCAAATAGTAGAGTATAAGCTTAGGAAGAATCATTGTGATGATAACTTTAGTGCTCAATCCGTTATGCACAGCCAGAGCTTCTTAAAAAGACATATCCCAAGTTGTCTACCTAAACTGTGGCAAACGGGGTTACTAGAAGTGTGACTGCCGTATGGACAAGGCAGACATGAAGGAAGTGAAGGCAGGACAAGGCTCCGGCGTCAAGTATGTTTGTTATAAACATGTTCACTACTGGTTTTAAAATTGTATTTTTGATACTAGATGTGGTATATAAATATATATACTGATGTGCAGGATCTGCTGATGAGTAGGATACTGGCTTCAGATGAGATCGACCTATGAGTCGAAAACAGGATGGGAGTCGCTATTTTGACCGTAGAAACCCAAGTTTTGGAACTGTCCTTTAGGCATGTACTTAAATTAGGAGACTGTTATAATATATCTAGTTTGACTAGGAATATTATCCTTGTATCTATTTTAACTCGTTGCGGGTATACCTTTATATTCTAGAACACTAAGTGTTTTGTTTATAAAGATGATATTGAGATAAGCACATTAGATGTGAATAACAGTATTTATATTTAGAATATAAATGAGTCTCAAACATATAATATGACAAACAAAATCTCAAACTGAATAAATCTGTTGAGACTTAAAAGTGACATTGTTGTCTGGACACATTAACAAGACTCGTATATCCACACTTTCGAAGAGTGGATACTAGGACGGATTTGATTCTAATTCAAATCGAATCTAGTTTATTAGGCAAAGTGCCTAAAATACCTTTTACTTGGTAAAAGTGCAAGTGTCACCAATCTGTTAGCCCTCATTCATAGTGACGTAAGTAGGCCCATGTCTAGCTAGGTAGAGGTGGATATGAATACTTCGTAACCTTTATGGATGTGGCATCACGTTATGGTTATGTGTATCATATGAAACACAAGTCAGAAACTTTTGAGTAATTCAAAGAATTTCGACACGAAGTAAGAAAATAGACCGGTAAAGTATTAAAACATTACCGTCGGACCATAGTGTAAAATACTTGAACATGTGAGTTTCAAGATTACTTAAAAGAATATAGTATTCTTTCACAGTGGACTCCTCATGGAACACCTCAACTAGACGGTGTGTCCGATAAGAGAAACCAAACTTTGTTGGACATGGTAAGGTTAATGATGAGTCACAATGAGCTACCAATTTCCTTCTGAGGATACACATTAAACAGTGCAATACTTATTTAGAATAAGGTTCCATGAAAATCTATTAGACGGACTTCATATTAGATATGAACATGAAAGAAACTGGGTTTCTCATTCCTGATGATTTGGGAATGTTGGGCATACGTTTGGATGATACCAAACTACAACCCAAATCGGATAAGTGCCTATTTGTAGGTTGTCCAAGGGAAACCAAAGTATAGTACTTATACAACTCACAAGAGAACAATGTAATTGTTGTTCTCCATGCGATTTTCCAAAGAGGAATTCCTATATGCAGTGCTAAGTGGGAGGAAAGTAAAACTCGATGAAAATCGGAGTAATACTGTTCTAGGCACCGAGTCCTCACGGAACACCAACAGTTCATCAAGGATGAAACTGTACCAATAATCTTCGAATACACAAGAACTGCGTAGGTCAGAGAGAGTCAGAAAACAACCTGGGATGTATGGGTTTCCGATCTCACCTCATGTATATATCAATCTTATTGAGGAAGACGAACCGGCAACGTATGAGGAAGTGATACAAGGTATCGACTCTTTTTATGGCAAAATGCCATGAAGTCCAAAATGGATTCCATGTATACCAACTAAGTTTGGACACTGGTTGATGTACCAGAAGACATTGTGCCTATTGGTACTAAATGAGTCTTCAAGGAAGAAATACATGGATGGTAACATACAAATGTACATAGGTAGGCTTATACAAAAAGGGTATCGTCAACGACATAGTGTCGACTACGACAAAAATTTTTCACATGTTGCCATGATTAAATCCATTCGGATAATGCTTGCTATAACTGCATATTTCATTTATGAAATATGACAACTGGACGCCAAAATCGCTTTCCTTAACGGAAACCTTTTGGAGGATGTTTGTATGTAACATCCTAACGGTTTTGTCGTGTCAAAACATGCAAACAAGGTTTGCAAGTTAAATCGATCCATTTATGGATTGAAGCAAGCATAGCGTTCTTGGAACCAAAGTTTTGATGAGATCATAATGGTATATGATTTCATTCAAAACGAAGATGATTTTTTTGTATATAAGAAGGTTAGTGGGAGCGCACTGACAATGATTGTCCTATACATTGATGATGTATTGCTTCTTAGCAATAACATTCCCATAATATAATCGGTGAAAGCTTGGCTTTCATTAAAATTCTCTATGGAATACCTAGGAGAATCAGGCTTTATTCTATGAATAAAGATCTCTTGGGATAGATCTAGAAAACTGCTGACAACCCTCATAGATCTCGTACGTTTTTGAAATGTATGTGACCTGATGTCTCATATGCTTTGAGCATATGTAGACGCTATAAGGCCAATCCAGGCGATCATCACTGGAATGATGTTAAGAACATCCTTAAGTATCTTAGACGAACTAAGGATGCTTTCTTAAGTTATGGAGATGGAGAACTTGAGGTGACTGGGTTCACCGCTACAAGTTTCCAAACCGATAAAAACGACTGTAAGCCGCAATAAGGGTACGTATATAGTTTGAATAACGGAACAGTGAGCTGAAAATCTTCCAAGCAAGATATTGTTGTCGAATAAACAACAAGAGCGGAACATTGCCGCAGCTGAGGCAGCAAAAGAAGTATTTTTGGATCTATAAAATTCCTAATTAGATTAGGAGTAGTTCTGTTAGCAGCTGGGCTGGGCTACAGGAAAGGCTAAAGAATCACGGTCCCATCAATGATCCAAGTATGTACTTCAACTATTTCATCTTATTCGTAAGATCATACATCGTGGCGATGTGATGATCGAATAAATCGCATCAGATGATAACCTTGCAAATCCGCTGACGAAAGCTGTTTCTCAGCAGAAGTTTAAGCGACCCGTACATAGTTCAGGTGGTGGGCATTTAAGTGATTCGCTATAGGCCAAGTGGGAGATTGTTGGATAATTATGACCCATAGCATCACTATTTGTACAGAACATGGTGTTGTTGTACAAATTAACTATGTGACAAAGGAAATTGCTCTTTTATCATTTGTAATTGGATTACCTGGATATATAAATGATAAAAGTCCATATGATTAGTACCAGATTAATAAGATATGAGACAATATTAATCCACAAAGGTTTAATCATTAAATATCCCTAGTCGTAGTATTATCGAGACTGGACATCGATAATGTGGAATAGGCTAGTATTACACTTGTGCCCGTTATGGAAGCTTAACAGCATAGTTCTCATATATTTGAGTATTGGATACTTATGCAAGTGTAATAGGAGATTATGTTTGCCGATGGTACGAGAACAGCTTTGCTCTGGATAGACCCCTCGGGATCCCATTGGTAGTATGACTATGTGTCTCTGGGAATCCGAATCAGAGTAGGTGTATTTGGTCTTAACCTGGGACTTGCATCGCTAATACTTGCGACAATCAATATACTTTGATTTTGGTCGTCTGGGGCTTTAACAGGTTCTGTGTACGCCTCTTCTGGGTATACTGAGAATCATAGTTTATTGGATGTGATGTCAAGATAGAAGTATCACTTTAGTCATATAGAGATGATGATCACGCAGGGATACAGAACTGGTACACTAAGTGCTATAGCCATCGGGGAAGTATGATGACCGACATAAACACACGGGTATAAAACAAGCGCACGTATCGTTCAAGTAGTATAAAAATATTGATCCCACGAGGACTTAATTCCTACTGTTGTTATTAATTATTGATACTAATTATTTACAAGTATCTAATTATAGGGAGAAGAGAATGATTGCTTTTATTGGTTGAATGTGGATTTGCTAATTAAAATAAAAACAGACTCAAAAGAAAATACTAAGGAAAATAAAAGAAAAGACTCAAAGATCTAGGGTCGTGACTCCACACAATATTATTATAAAGATGAATTGATTCTATTATCTATATGTAATAAATCAGTTTGCTAACCTGAAACACGAAAATATGCAAAAGCCTTTGTCGATGGTCAGACACAAATACCTAGTATAACCTAATTGAACCATATGTCTATGTCAACCAAATTACCTGGATTCATTAAGATCAATTTCCAATTGTGGCTACCCCCGTCCGACAGGTATATGTCTATCCTGTAAGGAAATCTATTAAAGGGTTATCTATCATCAAGGAAGATCGTGGGCTATTGAATCTAAGGCTCAAACGTAAAATCCCTATGTCTAGTTCATTTTAAGTTTACCACATCAATCTTATTGGTGATCAGACAACAAGAAACATTAAGCTTAAGACTCAATAAAAAAACTAAAGAATTACCATAAAAAGAAAATCAATTATTAAGTGTGAATATTGTGTTTCATCACTTCCCTAGAATAAAAATAAAATGATGGGGTTAGAGGATCCATATTTAATAATTTTTATCTAGGAATCTCACTTATTATAATATATAAATTATTTTATGTTCTGCTTTCTCAGGAATTAATAATGTTAAACAATTAAAACCAGCCATATAGGCAGTAATCCATTTAGTCCAACTACATCAGCCATATAGGCGGTAATTATCTGTCACATAAAGACCAGCCATATAGGTGGTAAAGTAATTTATATTTAACCCGACCATATAGGCGGTAATAAAGTCTGACATTAATTAATCCGGTTAAATTATAATTTATAAATTATAGTTAAGTGAGATTTACCTAGATAATTATATTAAATATTTCACATTTTACCCCAGTAGAAATTTAACTACAAAACATAAAAAAAAAAAAAAAAAAAACTATTATTATTACTGAAAATTAAAATACATAAATTAAATATTATTTATATTTACAAAAACTAGATGCAATCCTCTAAAAACAGGGAAAAGCTCCCAAGGAAAGCACACCAAATGAAGTGGTGAAGGCCTCAATTTATAGGCAAATTCGGCATCTGGCGTCACGACGCCAAACTCCCAGCGTCGCGACGCTGGCACGCGTTTTCAGTCAACGCGGCTTTTGACCACGCGCATTGTCGGCTCAATCAAATGATGACATGTGGCACGCGGTGATTGGCGAATATTTCGGTCCAATAAGAAAGCGACATGTGGCACGCGGTAAGGATCGGTCCAATGAGAGCTTAACACGTGGCAGAATGTGATTTGCCTATAATTCGGTCCAATGAGAAGGTGCCAAGTGTCACGCGGAGTGTCGGCACCATAGGTTTGTGACACGTGGCACACAGCGCATTTTAGCTGATCTTCTGTGATAATGACATGTGGCACGGCGCACTTTAGCAAGGTCAGCGCACGTTAGCAAGATCCGGCACACGTTAGCATGTCTAATTTCTCAGTTTATGACACGTGTCCCTTGGTGCACGTTAGCATGATCGGAGCACGTTAGGCGTCGCGACGCTGAAGGTCTTGGCGTCGCGATGCGGCCAAATTACCGAATACCCTTTTTTTGTCGTTTTTCACTGTTTTGGCTCCAAATTGCTTCCAATGCTTCCCAAACTTTATTTATCTGTAAAATAACAATAAAACACATCAAAACGTTCACAAAACTCGAGAAACTATACAAAATATTATGTTAAATTAGTGAGAAATAGTGATATAATTACCACTCATCATATGACTAGGTCATGACTTTCCGATCAAAAATAGACTAGTTGCTAGTGATCCGATATATGCTTCGTATGAGGGAGACACAACTCCAGCCCCAGGCCTAGCTTGTTACATCTGATACTGGATCGTAATGTGCAATACTATGTATACTACGCCTAACAAAGATCTTATATTCCGTAAAAGAATATTTCTGGAGAATTGGGTAGGCACGGTGCTTTGCTAGAAGCCAATCATGTCTTGTAAATCGGTAAGAACGTGGTATCGGGTACACACGTATTCGGATAGTCCGATAACCGTATTTACTGCCAACATATTCAGGGATCTCTTGGGTCGCATCCCAAAGATTCACCGATGATATTTGACTCGAACAAAATTAATCTGGGATTAATTATGAGAGAGAGAAAATTAATCTGGGATTAATTACGGCAAGAATTAATCTGGGATTAATTATCAGAGAAAGAATTAATCTGGGATTAATTGCGTCAAGAATTTATCTGGGATTAAATTCGTTGAGATGAGAGAACGCGATTAATTTGGAATTAATCGGTAAAATAAATTTAATAGTTAAATTAGATTTTACTATTTAATTTATTTAATTGGGCTAAAATAATATATTAGATATATTAAATGAAATCAGATTTCAACGCGGAATTAAATTGGATTTTAATTCTAGCGAACGAATTAATTTGGAATTAATTCGTAAGCGACTTTAATAATAATTTTGCGAGGCATTATTATTTAATTAAATTAGATTTAATTATGTCACGACGGAAAATCCGAGTTGTGTAAGCCAACTAGATTTGGAATTAAATGGGTGGGACCCATGAATTACATCAATTGTCAACAATTGATATAAGTGGTTGGCAATAAATTAAACTGGATTTAATACACATTATACCTACCAAGTTAAAATCAATTAATGAATTTTTTATTTTTATTCATTATTTCTCTCTTTTCATTTAATGGTCGTGTGGCCATTGCCTGTGCTTTTGAAGTTTTGACTAAAAAGCCATTTGCCCTTTTTTGCTTTTGAAGTAGGGCCACTGCTTTCTCTTTTAATATGGCTGAAAGAAAAAAAACAATTGCTCTCTGTTTTTTTTTTTAGAAGACCGAAAGAAAACCAATTGTCTGACTTTTTAAGTTTGGCCGAGAGGCCATTAATCTGCTTTTCATTTTTGGCGTGATGGCATTTGGCTTCTCTTATGAAGCTCGGCTGAATGGCCTTGTTTATAAATTGGCTGATCGCTTCCCTCTCTCTTGGGCAAATTTGCTTCTCATTGGGAGATAAAATTTGTTTCATTTTGTTCTTGCTAGCACATATGGGAGTCAAATGAAGGTGATAGGGATACTCACCCATGAGCTTGGAAGCTTCAACCTCCATGAAAAGTTTTAAACTCAACTGATCAATGTAAGTTAATTCTGCAAACTTCTTGATTTTATTCACACACGAATCACGCTTAGAGATCCTGTGGCATGTCTAGGACACTAACATATAGTATGACAGTGAGAAACGTTATACTCAATAATCTATTATAGATTTTGAGGAAACTTGTCTCTAGTCGCACTAATTGAACAATTAAATATATGTTGGTTAACGTTAATATTAAACTGTACATTTTGGCTAAAGAATGCAAAGTGGAGTTCTGAGTGGTTTATTCAGATAAGAGATCCGTTGTGATTTCTTTGTTTGAAGAGTTGATTCTTGAATGGCCCTGGAGTTTGTATTCTGCTAAGATCGCAGTTTGGTATACGAGCTTATAGAGCTTATTGTATACTCAGATGAGTCTTCTGGAAATCTATGTTCTCTAATTTAGATATCAGTCAGATTATCTAATTTTATCAAAGCATAGAGAATACATATGTACAAATTTCTTCTAGTGTTATATATACTAACGAAATTATCATTATTAATATAATAATGAGATGTTTATGAGGTAAAAGGTTTATCTAAGTCTTTTTTTTCTCCTTGAAAGCAGTGGGAGTAGTCTCTATTATATTCGATATAAAGTTTTATATTTGATATAAAACTAAGAGATTGTGAGATACTCCCATTAGTCGTGCATTAGATATGATCTAATAAATGACACAACAATACTATCTGTCTGACATTAGTATAATTGTTTGACAGTTAGTATGTCTCTTGAATATAATTTTAATCTTTAGTCAATGATGATTTCTTTGTCGAAAGAGATATTGATTAGATTGTCTAATCAATCTTATGCATCATAGGATGATGGTATATTGAATACTATATTATGTACGATTAAATATATCAATTTAATCGTAATTATTACGAGCTATTTTGATATATTATAGACCATAGGATGAGTTCTTTGTTATCTTTGAGATATTAAGAATGAGTTTCTTATTCATGGAGAATAATGTCTGCAACCATTATAGTCAGATTAGTTTTGAGTCTCATTATGACATTAGACAGTCTACGTCATACAGAGTCAGAAATGATACAGTGGGAGTGTCACGGATGATTCCACCTTGTTAGAGGAATTAGTTACAACTTATGAAGTATTGACTTATGAAATTGTATTGTGACCTTGTAGATTAGAAGTTTTGATGTTAGTGTTGTGCTTGCAGTTGTCTGCATAGTATTTTTGATTTGATCCGTAAAATACTTGGACAACTCAGCATCTATAGCACAATATTGATGTAGCTTCTGAGTCATATTGATGTAGAACTTAGGTTCTACAAAATATGAATGATGTTGGCTAAGGGAAACGATTGGGTTTGCTGGACAAACTCAATATGTTATAGCGGACCTACTTATCATTGCCTACCTCTTGAGTGCTAGGTGAGCTCTTGAGAGCCATGAGTATGTGGTACACATTTAGATGTGTATATTATATCATGGATTGGCCCTAGAGCAAGTGGGAGAAATTGTTAGGGTTGGTGCTCGGAGCGCCAATCTGGATCGTATTTATGTCTGATTCATGAATACGAACAATATATTTTTCCATAATATTACTTATATATGGTTACACCTCTTGTTTTTATATATGTATTCGATCTAATTACGATTAGATTGAAACTAAATCTGATTTAGTGATATGTATATATTAGACAAAGACCCCATGATTTACAACGTAGTGCGCAGTTACAATGTAGTTTGTAATTGAAATTGGGAAGTGTCACTATAAGTTTTATATTCTCAAATAAAGTTCCTGGTCAAGATTTACTGACACTGGTCGGTTATTAAAATCCACTGAGACCAGTACATGTCATATATTGGACTTGGTCTGATGGTTTATCCCAATGAACCATGAGTCTAGGGAGACTCGTATAGACGTGTAGATGTTTATTTGATAAACACTGAACGGTTGACCGAAAATTTCCAAATATATGGTACACCAACGTCAATAGGTGTAACGACCGGTGGCCTCTACTACTGTTACATTATAGTACCGTGGTACTACGGGATGAAAGTAACATAATATAAATTATGTTCAGACAAAAATATGACCATGAGACGACTTTGGAGACAATCCGCAATTCCTCGGAATTTCAATACAAAACTGTATTATGTTTCACTCCGAGCGACTCATGGTATTTTTATCGTAACTTTCTCGTACTAAGATCGAGATCTACGACTTTTGTGTTGAACATGTTTCCAAATTCGGATCAGAAGTAAGTCAAAAACACTGATAAAAATTTGAATGAATAGTAAGAAGAAGAAGAAGAATAAGAAGAAGAAGAAAATAATAATAATAATAATAATAATAATAAAAGAAGAAGAGAAAAAAGAAGTAGAAGAAAGGCTTAACAGCATGAGAAGTTTGGTAGATAAAGAAAACACAAGAAATAAGGTAAGATTATGTTAACCCAGATCTTGAATTCTTAATTTTGATAGTATGAATGATATGATGATGATAATAACATGTTTGGGGTTCCATTTGATGAGAATATATGCATGAAAGTTGATTTTTTTATGAATTGTATCAACTTTAAAAGAAACCCTAAGTGTTGAGCTAAGTAGGGATTGTGAGATTAGAAGATTAAAATTGGATTATGAAGTGTGCATATTGAAGTTTAAGAAGTTGTGTGAGTAGTGGTATTGATGTGTGAAATGTTTAAAACAAGTTAAACATGAGGGAGTTGATTTTAGGCCCTGATCTGGCCTTGCGTCACGACGTCACGCACTTTGCGTCGCGACGCATTCTGGAAAAGAGGCCCCAATTCGATTCTATCTTGTTCGCATCGTGACGCGCGTGTACTTGTGTCGAGATACGAACCAAAACCCAGCTTTCGATTTTGATCTTCTCCAGGCCGCGTCGCGACGCGCATGTCCTAACATTGCGACACACGACCATTTTCCAGGACATATTTTTTTTACCAATCCAGTGTCGACTAGGGATTTTAGAGGTCACCCAAAAGACTTCTTATCATCTTTCTTATATGCGTAAATTACCATGAGCTAGTTGAAAAACCCATGTAGCGATAATAGTTTCGAAATGAATTCTACGATATGTATTATAATTAAGTTACCCATTAAAAGTTATCTCAGGAATTACAAATCCTTTCGGCACAGTGACGTTACGCCAGCCGAATTCCAAATAGTGAGTTGACCTCTTTTCTCAAACTGATTTTATTTAACAGTTTTGACTTCAGACTTACTTTCAAGCACATAGGTCGTTAGCCATATTTGATTTCAGATTTATGTTAAAACGTAATGCTTATGCAATTTTGAAATCTATAGCGTGACTTCTTATTTTTTTCAAACATGAGTTTTATGTTTTTTGAGGCATGGGTGAAAAACCCACCTCAGTATGTAACTTTATTCAGTTATAGAATTGACGGACATCACATGTACACATGTAGAAAACTGGGGAGACGACGATACGTAACGCCCCCAGATCCTAGTTCAGGACTAGGGATGACAGATGCCCCTAGATCCTGGTTTCAGAGCTTAGAAGGTAGCATAGATCCGCACCCCCAGTTATAGTTCAGTGGCTTGGGGGATGGCGATACGTAACTCCCCAAGACCACTAGTTTCAGGGACAGTAGTGGCATGTTTTGGGGGACGGCGATACATAATGCCCCAAAGTCATGGATTTGCACTCCTGGCTCTAGTCAGATGTATGGGGGACGGCGATACGTAACGCCCCCATACGTCAAGTTTTCAGAAACAGATTAGCTTTCGGTTATCAGGTTTTCAGAAAATAGTTTTCAGAGATCATATTTTAGAAACAGTTTTCAGAAAACAAACATTTCAGAAATAGTTTTCAAAATAGATCTTTCAGATACAAGTTTACAAAATCAGACTTTCAAAAGCAGATTTTAGAAAGATAAGTTTTATGAAAGAAATTTCAGACAAAGTTTTCAGAAAAAGAGTTTCCCCATAAAGTTATTTCTAAAACTTTGGTTTTAGAACCAAATATTTTTATATCAGTATTTTATTTTTTCATCCACTCACTTAGATCGTACAACGATCTAACCCCCCACTCCCAGTTTTCTGTTGTTACAGGTATTCTCAGATGAGGAGCTCGGGAGGACAGATATTGATCCAGTCACCAGGGTATGGAGTCCACCAGTTCGAGTCAGAAAGAGTAAGAGTCCAGTCAGAGTCAAATAAAACGTCATGTATTAGTTTCTGAATATGTGATAGTCATTGTAAAAACATGTGTTTTTATGTCTACAGTTATTGAAGTTGAGTTTGCATGTTCAGTTGTTAAGTTTGGGCCACAGTCCCTTACATAAGATATATAATTAGAAGAAAGAGTATTAATAATTATTTATGGTTGAAGAGTCAATGGCTCAGGGGAATGGTAAGGCATGTTCCCTGCCGGTAACACCTCCCGGATTGGGGATGTTACAAGATGGTATCAGAGCATTGTCTAGGGAGTCAGTGACGCAGTGGGCAGAGTGCCGGGGTCTTATATATGCAGTATGTCTAGGATACTCGTATGCGAGGCACTACCTCTCCAGTATCCGATCCTCGAGTACGTCCTCAAGATCCATAAACAGGTTAGTAATCTTTCCTAGACTATTCGAATAGTATTCCTTACGAGAACAACTATACTTTAGACCCAAGCTGAGAATTTCCCTGTAGTTATCATGGCCTATCACCAGAAACTCAGAACAAGTTATGAGATTATATAGTAAAGATCTAAGAAAATTTACCCAATGGAGTAGGAAGAGAGATTTATAAGAAATGTAAAAAGAGGACGTATAGATGATTGAGTAACCAAATAGTAACAAGAATCAGAGACACAGAGTTAGATAGTAAAAGATAATACCAGAACTCATAGTAAAGAAGAATATAATAAGCCTGAACAAGAGTGAAATGCCGAGTAGACCTAAGTAAAGTTTCTTTCCCCCAAGAAAGATTCATTTCCTCCTCTGAAATTCTTCTAAGCATATCCAATAGCTTTTGAGCACCTCATATAGATAGCGAGATCCCCGAATAACCAAGGACAGCTATAAGGCAGAAGAAGTAAGAAGTCAGGATTAGTCGCGGAGGCTTCTAATAGATGTGAGATACCCTAAGGATGAAGAGATTCTAGATTCTCCAAACCCAAGCCCATAGGCAAATAAGACGGATGACGTCAGGAAAAAAAATTAGTTGCCTTAGTCAAGGAATCCAATAGATAAGGCTTCGATCTACCTAGATCCTCACCCCTCCGTGATTCCAGTCAAGGAAGTTTTCCTGATGGAGGCGAGCCCATACCTACCTTACTTGAGAAATAGACTCTACCAGGACACATAGTACCAGAACAAGGATACCAAAACTCATCAAAACATAAGATGTTTTCCCTAGTCTCTATCAGCACAGATATAGATGACCATAAGAAGCCGATGAGAGTTTATCTTAAAAATGAAAGACCTTGGAGGCCAGATTAGCCAGAAAAGATTAAGGAAGTTTTCATGGATGTAAAGAAGAGAACCCGGTATAGCCCTAATGATTTAGACAAGACAGCACAAGGTTTACAGTACAAGTAAAAACTCGCATAATAGATTAAACTCAGTAGAACCTACAGAGCAGCCCAAAGCCAATAGAAAACCGTGGAAGTATAAAAGAATAGACCCGTAAAATTGGAGATATTTAGGAGTGACAAAAGTATTAGTATAGACAGTGGAACAAAATGTTATAGCTGCAACTTATAGCAGAGAGCAGAGATCTAGGAAGTAGTCAGAAGAAAGAATCACCACTAGCCTCAATAGCAAGGCGTAAGGCAAAGAAATAGGATATGCAAATGGTAAGAGAGACGCGAGAAGTAACAAGGAAATTCAGTACATTCAGGCACAAGATAACATAACGAGGAGATAGTAGTGTAGAAAATTGATAATAGTTGTGAGACCCAAGACATGGAGTAGTCGACCAGGTTCCTGCAGAACGAATGACGACCATTTCTTCTAGAAACCTTGATTCTAATAAGGGTATTGATACTTAACCAATCATCACCGAGCTTAGGTGTAAAATAGAAATATGTGTCTATAGATCCTTATGGATTATATGTGCTCACATCTCAACTTAGAGCCCAGTAAAGAGAAGAATCAGAAAAGTAGAGCAACGGATAGATTAGACGAATAGAGAGATGGCTAGACAGCCAAATCGATAAGCCCAAATGAAATATAGATAAGAAGCATGAAATAGAATAGTTTGAAGCTATAATAAGTTAAGCTAAGTCTAGGAGCTATCGTTGAAATAAGGAACTTTTAAAGATGTAAAGACTTAAAAGTACGAAGGGACCAGAGAAAGCGACTCTTAAGAGTAAAGTATATGACTCATAAGAGTCTCGTTATATTGAGAAAGAAGAACTAGATAAGAGGGACACCTAAACCAAAATGATTCAGTAGAAGATGCCTCAAGTAATTGAAGTTGATAGAATTTTCAGAAAAGTAAAGGTGTAAGGAGTTTAAAGGAACTAAGATGAGAATGGAAGTCAAGTGACAGAACAAAACTTAGTAAGGAAGAATAACAGAGGAAGTATGATAGGAGTTTGAGAGAGTATGAACTTTATTGAGGTCCACAATAAGAGGTGGTATCATCGATAATTGGAAATCGAATTGGTAGTAAAGTTGAAATATGAAATTTAGATAATTCCTATTAGTAGTACCCTAGTGGGAATCCAACACCAGACATGTAAACAAAAGAGTCATAAGCTTATAAATGAGCAGCATAAGTAACTACAGCACGTCTAGCTAGTGAGAAGATCACCACCAGAAGACTCCAGGATAATCCATACCCTCCCAACCCCTGTTAGACAATAGTAGCAGCGATGGACCTTGAAGGCTGCCTTAAGATACTCACAGGAATAAGTAAAAGAATAGTGAAAGAATACTGGAACATAAGATCTTCAGGCGTAGCTTAAGAACAGAATAAAAGTGAGTGACAACACTGAGTAAATGAGCAGTGAAAGACATGGCTAAGGGAATGTAAGGAATGATATCCTACGAATAAGAAAGCAGAGACACAGGCTAGGCGAATCCCATGAGTATAACAAAGCAAGAGTGAAATAAAAAGGTCAATAAGTAAACAGTTGGAAAAGAATCTGTCGAGATTATAGGAGAAAACATTAAGTAAGTAAAATAGAAGAATGAAACAACAAAGGTTTCTTAGTATAGTCTAAACCACAGGTATATGATGGTTTGGTAGATTTGTATCATAATACGGAATAGAAGAGATAAGTTATGAACTTTTTCCAGGACTAAATCGACAGTGTTGATGTTAATAGCACATAATACGGTTTAAGCACCAAATGCATACAATAAGCTTGAACCTGAAGCAATTAAGGAGGACCACTAGAAAACTATCCAGAAGCAACATTTTAAGTACAAGATTCATCAGTAAACAGTACCAATAAGTTAGGAAACTCTAGACCCCCTTAATAAGCATAGATATTGGAACTTGAAGAAAGAAGTTCATAAACAGTTTGAGCTCGGTAAGGAGGATATAGAAAGTTAAGCAGCTAAGATATGAGAAAGAATATTAAGATCAAGTTGAACAAGTTGAGCAAAAGAGTATTGAGTACCAGCATTGTTGATAATGAAAAGGATTACTCTTGTAAATTTAAAGATTCCGAATAGAGAGTATGGGAAACCTAACCGTAGAGACATCAGTATTTTTAGTGAGGGTCAAGGTACCAGCTATTAAGAAGCTGATCAAGTCAAATGATTGTTAAGCGCATGACTAAAGACCTAGAGAAAGAGATTTCTTTGAAGGCAATGAATGTTGAGCACAACTAAAGGTTCAGAAATGAGGTAATCAAAGATATTTAGCAAAGATTTTATTAGTGAGAACGAAGTGGTATCTCTCGCTAAAGACATAAGGGATATTCACTAAAGCCAAGAACCCTGAGGCAGTTTACCCTAGTATAACAAGAGGAATGAGCCATAAGTTAGATATTAAGAAAAATAAAGATATCATGTGCTTACTAGTCAAGTGGTAAAGTAATCAACATGCATTTTATGAAGACGGGGCGAGAAGTCCCACCTTGACCAAGAATTTAAGAAGCATAAGGTATGAAACATGAGTTAAAGATAAGGGAGAAGCTAAGGCGTATTTATTAGAGAATGAGATGAATGATCAAGTTTAACATAAATCTTAATCATCAAGTTATAATGAACCGGTTTAAGTGAGTTTAGTTTACAGTAAAAATAAGAGTCCTAGCAGATGGAAATAAAGAACCCGTGAACTCTGTGACCTATGGTAATATCCTAAGTTTAAAGAGGATTTGAGGACGAATCTTATTTAAGGGGGGAAGAAATTATAACGACCGGTAACCTCTACTACTGTTACATTATAGTATCGTGGTACTACGAGACGAAAGTAACATAATCTAAATTATGTTAGGACACAAATATGATCATGAGACGACTTTGGAGACAATCAGTAATTCCTCAGAATTTTGATACAAAACTGTATTATGTTTCACTCCGAGTGACTCATGATATTTTATCATACCTTTCTTGTATGAACTCCGATTTTTATGAATTCTATATCGTCGGAAATATCAGATCGAGATATACGACTTTCA
>SKCR01041687.1:0-42480 GCA_019454045.1 Zanthoxylum bungeanum | reverse complement strand
TGAAGTGGCTTGCATTTTTTATGTATTTCTTTCTCAACTCTGGATGCCTTCAAAAGTGCAATGACGGGCTGAATTTATAGTACCTGAAAAAGGGTGAGTAATAATAGCACTAGTATCTTCCAGAGGACGTTTGTTTGCTAAACAACAAAATGAATCGTGAAAGGTCAAAAAGTATGGATCCTGTCTACGAAAATAAAGATAATTACAACAGAAAAGTGAATCAAAGCAATAATTAAGGCAACAGAATTGTGTACGCAATACGCCACTTGTTTGGTATATAATCCATTAGGATGCATCTTAAGATTTCATTCTTTACTCAGCCATCGCTAATGAATTGGTTCTCATCTTTGTGATTGCCAAACACCATTCCTTCTGTCTTAAAATGCTCCGTTTCTATTTTTCCCTACAAAAATAACACACAAAATTAAAAACTCTACAACATGTATACACAAAATATGAAAACAGAAATTACAACAAATTGCATGCGTTGCCTCCCTGCTAGCGCTAAATTTTACGTCTTCAGCCAGACGTGACTGAAATTCATCTGTTAAGGAGGTTTCAATGTCGTTTTGGATGTCCAATTAAAGACAATCCCGTGAGCGTTGCTTTTGAAGGGTCTCTTCCAACGGTAAAGTGGCAAAAAGAATTTTGTCCTATTCAGTGCTCGTGCCACCTTTTTGCTCTTTGTTGTTCCAAAGGTTCCTGTAAAGAAAGAATGAAAATCAGGAGGTCTCGTATAGTGCTTAACTTGGAATGGGAGTTCTATTCTGTCAAGCTTTTGGGCGATATTTTTGATTTGTACTCCCCAAAACAGCGATGTTTCTCCTGAATGCTCTGGATCTTTATTAAGGTCAGACATTTGCTCCTCCATTTGCTCTGTTTCTTGCTCCACCTTTTCTTCACAGATGTATTTGAAAATTTTTGTATTCAGTTCTTCATCTGTTATCTGTGAAATGCATGCTCCATAAGTATCTGCCTGAGGATGAAAAGATGTGTCAGATTTTAGGTATTCATCCTCTGATTTGGGTGAAATGATTGGCTCAGGTAGATCTTCTTCAAACATCATGGTAAAGCATGCTCCAAGATCTTCATTTTGAGGATTGAAAGTTCGATCCTCCGTTGTTGGTGTAGTTGGTACAAATAGATCAGCTTCATCCTCTGAAAGGTATATACATTGATCGCTTGGGTGGTTACCATCACATATTACACATCTCCCCATTTCGTTCTGATGAGCAAATGTAGTATTGCTTGGTTCTGACATCCAGTGATAATTGTTGGGCTGGACAACAGGCCTCAAAAAACCGAACTGTTGCTCCCAGATTTGGGGTGTATCTTTTTGTAAAGCTCGTAATCTCTCAATCTCCCAGTAGAGTTCCATTTTTCAACCACCTGAAATAAAAGAAAGAAATAAAAATTACAGATAAAAATAAAGAAAATTAGATACAAGTAAATTAGATAGCTTCAAAATTAATAACTCAAGAAAAATAAGTCCCCGGCAACGGTGCCAAAAACTTGACCGGCGTAAACACACACGTATAACGCAAGCGCACGTATCGTTCAAGTAATATAAAAATATCGATCCCACGAGAACTTAATTCCTACTGTTGTTATTAACACGTGGCAGCATGTGATTCGCCGGTGATTCGGTCCAATGATAACTCGACATGTGGCACGCGCTTGATTTGGTCCAATGATATTTCTACACGTGGCAGACGGCACATTTTAGCTGATCTTGTGTGATGATGACATGTGGCACGGCGCACGTTAGCATGTCGGCCCACGTTAGCAAGTCCAATTTCTCAAATTATGACACGTGTCCCTCGGCGCACGTTAGCATGTACGGCGCACGTTAGGCGTCGCGACGCGTAGGGTCCTGGCGTCGCGATGCAGCCAAATTACCGAATTGCCCTTTTGTCATTTTTTCTCTATTTTGGTCCCAAATTGCTTCCAATGCTTTCCCAACTTTATTTATCTGCAAAATAACACAAAACACATCAAAACGTTCACAAAACTCAAGAAACTATACAAAATATTAGGTTTAATGAGTGGGAAATAGTGATAGATTTACCACTCATCAGCATCTAATGCTTATGTGATAAAATCTCATAAAACAATGTTATAAGTTATTTTGTTAACCAAATATTTTTCTTAATGTTTATCTCTACATCAATGACACTACTAGTCGTTTTAAAATATGTAATAATTGTTTATAAAGAACATGTAATTATCCAGTAGTCACAAGTTCTGATATCAAATATAAAAATATTCATTAAATAATATTTTAAATAACTAGACGGGAGATTCGATATCCAATACCTATAGTTATCGTATTGTGAAAATCGATATTTCCTATACACAACTATACGCATCTCCTTTCTTTAGCTTTATAATTTACCTTCAACTATTCACAACTATTCACAACAATTGCAAATAATTGATTAGAAAACTGTGTCAAACACATTACCTCTAAAGGTCACTAAAGCCAAGAAACGTCATTATCAGATAAACAAATACCTAATAAGGTTTTCTTAATGCCAGTCAAGAATCTCGAGACATAAACTAATTCACGCTAATTCTTACTGTAAAAGAAACTATTCTCTCCAGACTATTATGTCCTAAACAAGATATCTATTTAGATTACCTATTGTGACTTAGTAAGTCACTAACCATATTGATTTTTCAAGATAATCGGAACAACAGTTCCCGATGGTTTTAACTAATCTAATAATATCCAAGCCTACTCTAAATCTAGAACATATTCTAGAAATTTGCAACCATAAGGAAAGTCATAAAACATATACAAATAATACGTATGCAGCGGATTAGAAGTTCAATTCTATCAACACAATAGAGTAAAGGAGACATAAGCATCAATTTTCATAATATTACAAACTGTCTTAATTATGTAATTTTAAACCAAGAAGTGCCTCCCACTATTTTACGTAATACCGTAATCCCCAACGGAAAATGAGAATTCAATGATTAAATTGAATTCCATAGTGAGAGGTGGACCCCATGAATATATTTCGACTCACAGCTTTGGCACGTTCTCGCCAACGTATATTCATTAGGTAGACAACTCATTGTCAATAACTCACTAGTGACTCCTAGGTTCCAGTCCTGGCTGTTTCTCGTTGTGACAGCTTTGGCACGTTCACAAGGAGGCGTACCAAGGTTAAACTTGTCAATGATAAATTCAAGATACTTTCGTAGTCCTGACAGTTTTGGCACGTTCGGGATTTCCACTTTCGCTTGAATTTATATAGTATCACATATACGTCCGGTATAGATAAATTTCTATCAACTACACCCTCACTGCTTTGGCACTTTCTTGGATGCAGCCATAGAACAGATATCCCAAACCATATTGACAAGACGGACCAAAAATATGCATCCAATACATATTACTTTAAAACCTCATTAATTAGGGATTTTCCGCAAAGATGTTACGTATTTCATTTAATCAAATTAAATAAATACAAGCATGCATAAAGAAAAGAAAAAATTAAACATTGAATTTAAAGGCATATTCATATCATGTGTTGAGGTTCAGACCTGCTCTGATACCATTTTTGTTGGGGTTTTGGGCAAAATACCCGGATTATGCAGCGGAATGCGGGAAAAATCAACTTTTCCCATTTCTTTAATTTTTCTTGGGTAATTAAAATAAACTTATTTATTTTAATCACTCAATACTCAAAAACAGAAATTTTAACCCAGAAATCATAATTTTAGTAAATTACCATACAACCCCAAAACTTTTTATTTTAATCATTTTAGTCCTAAGTTGTTCAAAGCAAACTTAGGTGATTTCCAATCACAACCAAAATGATTTGTACGTCAAATATACATTAAAAACAGAATTCTGAAATTTTTTTCAGATATTTCAGTAATTACGGAAATGCCCCTAAACTTTATATTTTGATCATTTTAGTCCTAATTTGTTAAATTCATAATTAGGTGATTTCAAATCACTACTAAAATGATCTATACATGTCTTATACATGAAAATACAATTTTCAATTCAAGAAACAAATTTTTCCCAAATTGCCGAATAGGTCCCTCAACTTTCCAAAAATTACACTTTAGTCCAAATCGGTTCAAAATCATTCAAGATCAAGTCCGATCAACACCAAAATTAATATGCATCATATATACATCATTAATTAACACATATATGAAAAGCTCAAATTTGGAGAGGGTTATGAACCCTAATTTTACAATTTCCAAAAATTGACAAAATTACTCCAAATTAAACAAATTCAATACTTTAATTCAATCATTTCCCCACCAAACAAGTCTAACCACCGTGAAACAACTCAAGGACAATTCTAGGTAATTTATGAGTGGCTAAGAAACTCTAGAATGGCACCCAAATCATCTAATGATTAAAAGTGTGCTTATTAGCCATTAATAAGCAAACTTTGTTTATATACATGCATACATCTTTCATTCAAGCTTCCAAACTTCATAACACAAACAAAAGAGAGTAGAGAAACAAGAGAACAACATATGTTGTAGCCAAGAACAAAAGAAATATTTTTCTTTAAAGAAAAATTGAAATTACTTACTAATTTCTAAGATTTCTCCATTTTCTTCTTGGTTTCTTCACTTTTTCTCTCAAGTCTCTTAGGTTTTGTGTTCTTTGAAAGCTTAGAATTATTAAGAAAATGATAAATGAAACCCTTATGTACTTAGCGTTGCAAATTTCGAAATTAGGCAAAATTGGAAATAAAAATTTGGCAATTTTTAATCAATATTAAAGAAGCCAAATTCAATTTTGCTACCTTTCCCAAAAAGTAAAATACATGTGCACCAATCATATTTTTCCATTTAAAAGCATAATGATGATAAAGATAAATTTATTTAATTATTCTAATTATTTAACAATTAAATAATTAGATAATTAATTAATACAAATATCTAAATACATGTATCATATTTACTTTAAATATTCCATAATACATATATTTGGAACATGTGTCAAATACTTTATTTGACCAAATATTATTGTGCATTTAATAAAATCAAGTATTTAATCCAAATACACATTAACTTGGAAATGACCGAATAGGCTATATGCATGTATCTTTTCGTTTAACCGTTAAACGATTTATAAATAATCAATATTATTTATAATTGTTTCCCTAGTGCTCTACGAGTATGTTTCATTAGTGAGACTCTCTAGATTCAGGCATATCCGTCATGAAATCCAATTTCATGTCCATAATCTACCCACTCGTAAATTATAAAGACCATAGATAAACTCGCTGAATCATACAGGTCGAGGTCATCGCATACGTATAATCCCTCCGTCATAGGTATTCGGATTATCCTAGAGATATAGATAAAAATATCAAATCTCTATAGGTATAATCCAGTAACACTTAGAACTTACTTCTACAGTGTACCACGTGCCCATTGATTTAACAGATTGCTAATTACACCTTGAATACCTATGCTCTGTACACAGAACTGACGAATCCCATCTTGATACGTATAGGATATCATGAGGATCAGTCCACACCCAACGAATATGCGGAGGTCTGATCTAAATAGATCGGTGATGTGACTGCCATCAAAGTGTGGAGGATACCTCATACATCCACAATGTTATGTCAAGTCGAAGTACCACTATGCTCACTTGACTCGAGAAGATTCCTATTGACGTTGGTGTACCATCTATTAGGAATTCTTCGGTGAGTCGTTCAGTGTTTATCCAATATAAACACCCACACGTCTATACGAGTTTCCCCAAACTCATGGTTCATTGGGATAAACCATCAGACCAAGTCTCGATATACGACGTGTACTGGTCTCAGCGGATTTTACTAACCGACCCGTGTTAGTAAATCTTGGCCAGGAAGTTTATTTGATAATATACTTCTAATAGTGACACTTCCCAATGTCAATTACAAATTACTTTGTAACTACGCACTACATTATATATTATCGGGTCTTTGTCTAATATATACATATCACTAAATCATATTTAGTTTCAATCTAATCGTAATTAGATCGAATATGTATATAAAAGCAAGAAGTATTACCATAAATAAGTAATATTATGGAAAATGAAATTATTTGTATTCATGAATCAGACATGAATACGATCCGGATTGGCACTCTGAGCACCAACCCTAACAGTGATGATATTAGATAATGTCCTGTTTTGAGTATGTTAAGAAGTGCTTGTGTGAAGGTGTTAGGGTGATGGGGGTGTTAGAATTATTTTGGGCAGTGAGAATGAAGAACTGATATTGACCCTGAAATCGGGCAAGCATCGCGACGCGTATGGGCTAACATCGCGATGTTGTACATATAAATGCTCACCATCACTGGTCAGATCGTGAGGAAGACTCGGGTAGGTCATGTGAAAGACTCGGATCGGTGGTATGGAAGACTTGGGTTGGTCGTGTGAAGCCTCGGGTCGGTCGTATAGAAGTCACCTGACGTCGCGACGAAAAACATGAAATGCTCTCTGCCCGAGTCTGCTGGTATGGATGTCACGACGCTCCCGACCCTACTTCACGACGCGTAACAGAAGCAGTTTTATTTCAATTCAATTGCAACTTAGGATGTTAGAGACCACCCTAGGGGTTTCTTATTAGCACATATACACTTATTATATCATGTTATAAGAATAATACATGACTTGTATAATAATTAAATTTATCAATTATAGATCATCGCAGGAACCGCAACTTCCTTCGGTGAAACAAAGTAATGCCAGCCAGATTCAATAAGTGGACCTTTTTCTCAAGTTGTATTTACTTATATTTTTGAATTGAAACTTACTTTTTCGCATATAGGACATTAGCCAAGTTTATTTCCAAATATTTTATGAATAAGAATGTTTTAAGAAATATTTTAGAAATAGATGGTTTTTAAAACATGATTTTGATGATTTTTGGTGGCATGGGGGAAAACCCACCTCTGTTGTAACTTGATACAGATATTGTAATTGACTGTTACTGGAATTGACGAATTCAGAACATGTGCATATGTAGAGCAGGGTTAGGGGACAACGATATGTAACACCCATAGATCCTAGATTTCAGGGCTAGGGGGACAGCGAGACGTAATTCCCTAGACCCTAGATTCAGAGTTGAGATGATATCATTGATCCGCATATCTGGATCTAGTTCAGTGGCTTGAGGGATGACGAGACGTAACACCCCAAGACCACTAGTTTGAGCGTATGGGGGGACGGTGAGACGTAACGCCCTCATACTCAGGTTTTTCAGAGACTAATTTTCAGAGATATGATTTTCAGAAATGATAATTTTGTAAAAGAGATTTTGAAAGAGAAGTTTTATGAAAAAGGTTTTAGAAAGAATTTAGTTTTACAGAAAGACTCAGAGTCTTACAGACAGAAAAGATTTCCAGAATTATTTTAGAGAAATAGCTGTATTTTTAGATAAGAAAAAGATTTCAGAAAAAATTATTTTCTTGAAGGTGATTTTGATTTCAGAAACAAATCAATATATTTTTTTTAAAGTTTTTTAGTTTTCGTTTTAAAAATTATCCACTCACTAGGTCGTGCAAATGATCTAACCCCCACCCCCCGTACTCTCAGTTTCTCTATTTTATAACTTTATCCGGAGGACGAGCTCGAGAGGATGAAGACTGATGGCAGTCACTAGGGTATTTGGTCCACCAGGTCAAGGCATGGAGAGAGTTCAGTCAGAGTCACAGTAAAGTCATGCATCAGATATTAGTATGGTATCAGTCATTGTATTGAGTAAAAGTGTCCATAAATAGAGTTGTAAAATGTATTGTTATTAAGAAAACAATTATGAGCATTGAGTTGCATTTTATGTTGTTGAGATTGGGCAATGGTCCCTATACATGTGTTTAGATTTGAAATAAGTTAATAGTATTGATCATAGTCAGAAAGCCATAGGCTCAGGGGAATAAGTCAGTCTATTCCCTTCCAGTAGCATCTCCCGAATAAGGATGTTACAAAAATGGTATCAGAGCATGGTCTAGGGAGTCAGTGACTGCAGATGGTAGAGTGCTGGGGTCTTGTATACGTAGTATGCCCGTGGTACTAGTATAAGAGGCAATACCTCTCCAGTATCCGATCTTCGAGTATGTTCTCAAGTCTTATAGACAGGTTAGTAAGAAATTCTCAAGCTATTCGAATGTTCTTTCTTATGAAAGTAACCACAATTCTTTTTCTAGTTGAAAATCCTCTTGTAACCATTTTGGTTTACTACCAGAACTTCAGAACAAGTTATGAAACTAGAAATTAAAGTACTTAGAATATTCACTCGAGGGAGAGTAAAAAGAGCAAGAAAAAGCTATCAGAAAAGTAAGGAAACCCAAATAAGATTCATTCCCTTCTCAGAAAATTCTTTCAAACAGATCCAGTAGCCTTTAAGTACCACGTATAGATAGAAAGTTTCCCGAATCACGAAAATAGTCAGAAAGATAAGAGAAGTAAAAAATAAGAATTAGTCGGGGAAGTTCCAATAGACATGAGATACCAAAAAGGATGTAGAGATTCTAGAATCCCAAACCCAGATTCTAACCTCTTAGTGATACCAGTTAAGGAAACAATCTTGACAGAGTCTATCTCATACCTATCTTACGTGAGTAATAGACTTTACCAGGATAGAGAATACCATAACAAGGATATCGACATCCGTTGAGATGTGAATGCTTGCCCCATCCTTCACCAACATAGATGAATATCACCGTACGAAAGCTCAATACATATAATGATATATCCTAAGACAAACGTAAAATATTTAAAGATAGACCACCCATAAAAGATCCAAGGAAGTTCCTGAGTTAGAAAAGAAAGAAACCAACATAAGTCAAGATGGATAAGTTTTTAGTACCAGTAAAAACCTATAGATAGGATCAATGCCAGTGGAAATTCTTGTATTATAAAAGGACAGACCCATAAGATTGGAGATATTCAGAAGTTAACAAGAGTAACAGTATGAACAGTAAGGTTAAATGGCATAAATGTAGCATATATCAAGTGTTGGGAAGCGGTCGCGAGTGCGCAGCGGAAAATAAAAATTATTATGCCGCTTTCCCTTTGCCCAAAACCCATTTGTTTTGATTATTCTACAAGCCTAGGCATGTTACTATATATTCTAAGCATAAAACTCATAAAACATGCAAAGAACATAAACCTAAACATGCTAACTATCATAAGGACTCTAATTAAAATAAAGAAAGAAAAAGACTTACTCGAACCGAAGACTCCTCCAGTGCTCCCTCCAATTTAAAAGCTTTTCTCGAACTCAGCAAGCTCTTCCACGTTCCAAAGAGCCACCCAAGTATGTGGCCTCCAAAGATGCACACACCAAAGTAAAAACTCAACGGCAAGACTACGCCTTGAGTGCACGGGTATTTTGCCCATGGTGCTAGCCTAGACAAATACCTCAAAACTTTTAACTCGAGGTTCCTCTAGTCAATTAGACTTAAGGATCCTCAAAATTAGTGGCTTACTCTTAAAATTTAGAGTTGCTCACTTATATAAACACAAGATATGAAAGGTTTTGGTGTAAAAATTTGTGAATAATTCTTTGGGTTTATATAGTGCTCCAAAGACAACAAAATTAATTAAGAATTCGATGTGGGATAAAAGCTAATTTAATCTTAGCCATTGGATCTTAATTTAGTGGTTAAATGAGACCATAAAACCCTAATAAGAGTTTGGGCCGAATTGGAATTCAAAACAAATAATTTTTTTTTACTATTTACGTGAATAGTAATTTTTTTTAATTCCAATTCCCAAAGTGCCCCTATCGTCATTCACCAATCCCTAAGCCACTATGGAACCTCATAAATGATCTGTTCAATAATTAAACACATTGAACCATTTATGAACAATTCCTACAACAATCATATATGCTGTTATATTTGTACTGTGCACTATTAACCATTAATTTCGACTTTGTTGTGTATGACCTTTTGGGTTCCCCTCAAGTTGGATATGAAATGAATCATGATAATTTAATCAAACATAAATTATCCTTCGATCAGATGGTCGTTCGATCTCAATGACTAAGGTTGACATCTAGCAACATGCTAAGGCCCCCAAATGAGAATGAAAGATATATATACCCATTATGTATGTGTTTACATATGATACGGTCCCTCGTCTCACTGTATCCCCATCTATTGACCTAGGGTACGGAAAGTGTCTACCCATATGGTCAAAGATATGATGTTGATAGTGTCATAAATTGTGCTAACCCAAGAATCTCACATGATTCTTCCGCTATGGCCACAGTCTCAAGCACTGATCACATATATCAACCCGCGAACTGGAATACTACTCTTATAAGAAAATATTATCCGAGAGAGTGGCGATTCTCTGTTGTATCTTTACAAACTTCATGTGTTTCAACAAATGACCCAATCATACCCTTATAACCGGATCTTTTAAACCGGGGAAGGAGAATGTCAAAATTATTTGATCCACACATAAGATTGTAAAGACCTCAAGTCAAACGACTAGTCATATAATCGATACATGAAAGTTCTCACAGAAACATGAGATAAACACTCTATATGAAAACTTTCGGCGGTCAGTTCGATGGACACGAGCAACTCATGCATCCATATGATACACCAAGTAGACGGATCTCTGCTAGTAGCCTATGAGATCGGCTACCCCACTTAAGGGTGGATTATATTATCATGCTAGTCTCTCCGCTTTGTGAACGCCCATATTATTCACAAAACTATGACTAGGAACATTTAAGAGTAATGATTCTCAAAAGGCGTGGAAGCCATCGTCTTATTACTCCAAGGACTTTATTACAGTGTTGATGATTCATATAAGTTATGTAAGACACGTATAATAAAGGTTGCTATTTTATTAATTAATGAAAATATTACAAATACATGTACATATAGCCCATCCACAAGTTGGGTATAGGGCATAACCCTAACAATCTCCCACTTGCACTATAGCCAACTAGTATGAATCTGGACATCATACTCTCGGGTGTGCCTGCTTTTGTTGAGTCAGCCATTTAGTTAGAGAATCTGCAAGATTATATTCTGTGGGTATTTTCTCTATAATAACTTCTTTTCTCTCAACAATCTCCCTGATGAGATGAAATCGCCCGAGTACATGCTTGAATTTCTGGTGGGACCTTGGTTCCTTTGATTGAGCAATGGCGCCCGTGTTGTCACAGTACATCGTGACACCATTCTTTATCAAGAGAAGCACTTCCAGCTCCGTGATGAACTTCTTTATCCAGACTGCTTCTTTAGTTGCCTCAGATGATGCAATATACTCGGCTTCAGTGGTGGATTCCGCTGTAGTTGGCTGCTTTGAGCTTTTCTAACTTACAGCATCGCCATTTAAAATAAACAGATATCCTGCTTGCGATCTGTTATCATCCCCACCGGTCTGAAAGCTCACATCACAATAACCAATGACTTTCATCTCAGAACAATCTCCGTATGTCAATAACACATTCTTAGTTCTTCTCACATACTTGAGGATTGTTTTGACATCTGCCCAGTGTTGCTCACCAGGATTTTCCTGATACCTGCTCATTATGCTAAGAGCATAAGAGACATCAGGTCTTGTACATAGCATGGTGTACATGATCGATCCTATTGCTGAAGCATAATGGATCATACTCATACGCTCTCTATCTGAAGGAGTATATGGACATTGCTCCTTAGATAATTTGATTCCATGACAAGTAGGTAAATTACCTCTTTTGGAATCTTCCATTTTGAATCTTTTCGAAACTTTATCTATTTACGTAGATTGAGAAAGTCCTAACAACCTCTTAGATTTATTACGGTAGATCTTAATGCCGAGGATGTAGGATGCTTCTCCCAAATCTTTCATAGAGAAATTCTGAGATAACCATTGCTTGATGGCTTACATCATGGGAATATCATTCCCGATGATTAATATATCATCGACATATAATACAAGAAATACAACAGCACTCCCACTACTTTTCCTGTAAACACAAGGCTCGTCTATATTTTTGATGAAGTCAAATTCTTTGATTGTCTCATCAAATCGTATATTCCAACTTCTGGAGGCTTGCTTGAGTCCATAAATGGATCGTTTAAGCTTGCATACTTTATTATGATCATCCTTAGATGTAAACCCCTCAGGTTGTGTCATATAGACTTCCTCTACGAGGTTCCCATTAAAGAAAGCTGTTTTGACATCCATCTGCCAAATCTCATAATCAAAGTGTGCAGCTAGTGCCAGTAAAATTTGAATGGACTTTATCATTGCAACAGGCGAGAAGGTTTCATCATAGTCAATTCCTTGGATTTGTCTATAACCTTTCGCCACCAACCTAGCCTTATAGGTTTGGATGTTGCCTTATGCATCAGTTTTACACTTGTAAATCCACTTGCAGCCTATGGGTTTTATCCCTTCAGGTGCATCTACCAAATCCCAGACTTGATTCTGATATATATAGTCTATTTCGAATTTCATGGCCTCAAGCCACTTGACTGAATCAATGTCACGCATTGCTTCGTCATAACTGGTGGGATCGTCATTATCAATAACTTGATCATGTTCTTCATCAATATGGAAACCATATATTTCAGGCTCATGTCTTTCCCTACCAGACCTTCTGAGTTAATAACCTTGTGGTTGTTCCTTCACTGCCATTTTGAGGGGCCTGGGGTTTAGTTCTATGTTAGTTTGTTCTTCTCGTACCTCATCGAGGTCAAGTCTACTCCCACTATATCTCTTGAGAAGGAATTCATTCTCTAGAAATTTAGAATTTCGTGAGATAAATGTTCTTTGTTCATTTGGGACGTAGAACACGTATGCTCTTGAGTTCAAGACATATCCTACAAACTTACATTTAATTGCCCTATCATCCAATTTGTTAGTTTGTGTGAGCTTGACATATGCTTCACATCCCCAAACTCTTAGATAACTAAGACTATGACGTTTTCCAGACCATAACTCATTTGGTGTTTGACTAACAGTCTTGGAAGGAACTTGGTTTAGTAGTAGTATTGCAGTTTCTAAAGCAAGGTCCCAAAATGAAAGAGGTAGATCCGTGTCTGGCATCATTAATCGGATCATATCTAATAAGTCTGATTTCTCCTTTCGGAGACCCCATTATGTTGTGGAGTTCCCCGAGAAGTCCACTGGGAAACAATGCCATTTTCTCTCAAGTAATCTTGAAATTCGTTGCTTAAGTATTCACCACCTCGGTTAGACCTTAGTGACTTAATAATTTTATTAAGCTGGTTTTCTACTTCAGCCTTCAAGTCTTTGAATTTCTCAAAGGCTTCAGATTTATACCGCATAAGGTACACATACCCATATCGCGAATGATCATTGATAAAGGTAATGAAGTAGGAGAATCCACCTCTAGCGGTGACTGACATTGGTCCATATACATCAGAGTATATGAGTTCTAATGTCTCCGTTGCACGCTGTCATTTACATTTGAAGGGTAATTTGGTCATTTTACCAAGTAAACAAGACTCACAAGTTCCATAAGGTTTATATTTGAAGGGTTTGAAATACTTATCCTTATGTAGCTTAGTTAATCTTGTTTAATTGATATGACCTAAGCGACTGTGGCATAGAAGTGATTCATTGAGATTATTCGAGTTAACGTTGTATATATTAGAGGTTGAACATTCTTTGTTAGTTGTAAGACATATATACCATTATTCAAAATACCATCTCCATATTTTATTTCATTGAAATAAATAGAACATTCATTACAACTTATTAGGCATGAAAAACCTTTATTACATAAAGAAGAAATTGAAATTATGTTCTTTACTAGAGAAAATACATAAACAAAATCTTCTAAGTCTAAAACTAAACCATTCGGCAAAACTAATGAATAAGTCCCCACGCACAAGGCAGCTAGTTTTGCTCTATTACCAATACGTAAGTCAACCTCCCCATGACGAAGTCTCCTACTATTTCTGTTGGGTCTCTAAGATCATTCCCAAGATCATATTAAGCATGAAAGATGTGTGAATACTCAAAGGAATATAGCGGAAAATATACTCACTTTGATCGGTTCGTTGGATGTGTTGATAACAAAACTTTTGCTTCCTTTGAAGTTGCTCCAAGCTCCTATTTGATTGTATGTTTGAGCTCCAAGCCTCCAAGTTTGATTCCAAACTCTTGGGAAAGGTTTCCCTATCACCTTTGTATGATCTTTGACGTGCTAGCAATGGAGATTTTTGCAACAAAAATCCCCAAGTCTTCTTTGTTGTTCACGGCAAAAACAAAGAAAAAGATATGAGAGAATTTGGTGGAGAGAGAGAGAGAGGAAGTGAGTTGTATTTAGTATATTTGATTTTCCAAAAACCAAAAAAAGATATACCAAATGTGTTGAGAGCAAAAATTCATTTAATGCTTTCAACCACCTCCATCACCAAAAAATGACTTGACTCACATCACAAAAGTTGATGTGACTTCCATCACAAAAGTGACTAATGATGTGACTTGATGTGGGGCCCCACTTGATTCAAAATCCGAGTTGGCCCGCAAACACATCCCGGGCTCGGGTTCGTTAATTCTGAATTAACAAATTTTCCGTTGCGACTTAATTAAATCAAATTTAATTATATAATTATTCCTAGTAAAATTACTATTAAAGTCGCTCGCGAATTAATTCTAAACTAATTCGTTCGCCCGAATTAAAATCCAATTTCAATTCCGTTATGAAATCTAATTTCATTTAATATATCAAATATATTATTTTATCTATTAATTCCGAATTAATCGTTCTCTCTCTATCAATTGAATTTTATCCCAGATAAAATCTTGCCGTAATTAATCCTAGATTAATTTTCTCTCTCTTATATTTAATCCCAGATTAATTATGTTCGAGTCATACGTCACCGATGAATCTTCGGGAAGCGACCCATGAGATCCATGGATATGTTGGCAGTAAATTCGGTCGTCGGACTATCCGAACACGTGCGTACCCCGTACCACATTTTTACCGATTTACAAGACATGGTTGGCTTCTAGCAAAGCGCCGTGCCTACCAAATTCTCCAGAAATATTCTTTAAGGAATATATAATCTATAACAGGCGTAGTATACGTAGTATTGCGTATTACGATCCAATATCAGATGTCACATGCAAGGTCTGGGGCTGGAATAATGTCTGCCCCGTACGAAACATATATCGCATCACAAGCAACTAGTCTCTATAATCGGATAATCATGACCTTGTCATATTATCCCGATAGTTGCAACATAATAGAGAACCAGTTCTGTATCCATGTCTGATCATCATCTCCATATGACTGAAGTGATACTTCCATCTTGACATCACACCCAATACACTACGATTCTCAATAAACCCAGAAGAGGTGTACACAGAACCTATTAAAGTCCCGGACGACCAAAACCAAAGCGTATTGATTGTCGCAAGTATTAGCGATGCAAGTCTCAGATTAAGACCAAATACACCTACCCTGATGCGGATTCCCATAGACACATAGTCATACTACCAATAGGATTCCGAGGGATCTATCCAGAGCGAAGATGTTTCCGTACCATCGGCAAACACAACCTCCTATCACACTTGCATAAGTATCCAATACTTAAATATATGAGAACTATGATGTTACGCTTCCATAACACGCACAAGTGCAATACTAGTCTATTCCGCATTATCGATGTCCAGTCTCGATAATACTACGACTATGGATATTTAATGATTAAACCTTTGTGGATTGATATTGTCTCATATCTTATAATCCGGAACTAATCATAAGGACTTTTATCATTTATATATTCAAGTAATCAAATTAAAAAAATGATAAAATAGCAATTTCCATTGTCACATAGTTAATTTGTACAAAAACCACAATGTCTTTTACAAATAGTGACGCTATGGGTCATAATTGTCCAACAATCTCCCACTTGGCCTATAGCCAGTCACTCAAGCATCTAACACTTGAACTATGTACATGTCGCTCAAACTTTTGCTGAGGAATAGCTTTCGTAGCGGATCTGCAATGTTGTTCTCTGATGCGACCTTCTCGATCTTCACATCGCCACGATGTATGATCTCACGAATCAAATGGAAACATCGAAGACCATGCTTGGATCGTTGATGAGACCGCGGTTCCTTAGCCTGTGCTATAGCCCCGTTATTTTCACAATACAATGGAACATGCTCAACTGCTAACGGAACTACTCATAATCCAATTAGGAATTTACGGATCCAAACTGCCTCTTTTGCTGCTTCAGCTGTAGTAATGTACTCTGCTTCTATTGTTGAATCGGCAACAGTCTTTTGGTTGGAAGATTTCCAGCTTACTGCTCCGTTGTTCAAATAAAATATGTACCCATATTGTGACTTACAGTCGTCTTTATCGGTTTGGAAACTTGCATCGGTATACCCTGTTACCTTAAGTTCTCCATCTCCATAGATTAAGAAAGCATCCTTAGTTCGTCTAAGATACTTAAGGATATTCTTAATCGCCATCCAGTGACCATCACCTGGATCGGCCTAATAGCGACTAGCCATGCTCAAAGCATACGAGACATCAGGTCACGTACATATCATGGCATACATGATCGATCCGACTACCGAAGTGAACGAGATCCGACTCATGTTGTCTCTCTCATCTTGAGTTTTAGGACATATGTCCTTAGATAGAGTGACACCATGTGACACTGGCAACAGTCCCCTCTTGGACTGTTCCATGTTGAATTTCTTCAACACTTTGTCAATTTATGTGCTCTGGGAGAGTCCAATCAGCTTTCTAGATCTATCCCGGTAGATCTTTATTCCCAGAATAAAGGTTGCTTCTCTCAGATCTTTCATGGAGAATTTTAATGAAAGCCAAGCTTTCACCGATTGTAGCATGGGAATGTCATTGCCAATAAGCAATACATCATCAACGTAAAGGACAATAAATGTCAGTGCGCTCCCACTAACCTTCTTATATACACAAGGATCATCCTCATTTTGAACGAAATCATATTCTTTTATGATCTCATCAAAACGTTGGTTCCAAGAACGCGATGCTTGCTTAAATCCATAAATGGATTGATTTAACTTGCAAACCTTGTCTGCATGTTTTGGTACGATAAAACCGTCAGGCTATTGCATATAAACATCCTCCAAAAGGTTTTCGTTAAGAAAAGCGGTTTTGACGTCCATCTGCCATATCTCGTAATCGAAATATGCAGTAATAGCAAGCATTATCTGAATGGATTTAATCATGGCAACATGTGAAAAAGTTTCGTCGTAATCGACACCATGTCGTTGACGATACCCTTTCGTTACAAGCCTAGCTTTATACGTTTGTATGTTGCCATCCATGTCGGTCTTCCACTTGAAGACCCATTTGCAACCAATAGGCTTTACGCCTTCTGGTGCATCAACCAGTGTCCAAACTTGGTTGGTGTACATGGAATCCATTTCGGATTTCATGGCATCATGCCATAAACCGGAGTCGATACCTTATATTGATTCCTCATACGTAGTCGGTTTATCTTCCTCAATAAGATTAATATCCACATGAGGTGAGATCAGAAACCCATACCTCTCAGGTTGTTTTCTGACTCTCTCCGACCTACGCGGTTATTGTGTATTCGAAGATTGTGGTACAGTCTCATCACTGATGAACTGTTCATGTTCCGTTAAGGAATCTGTGCCAGGAACAGTATCACTCCGATTTTCATCGAGTTCTACTTTCCTCCCACTAACCACTGCATTTAGGAATTCCTTCTCAAGAAAAACCGCATGTAGAGCAACAAATACTTTGTTCTCTTGTGGGTTGTAGAAGTATTATCCTTTGGTTTCCCTAGGATAACCACAAATAGGCATTTATCCGATTTGGTTTCAAGTTTGGTACCATCCAAACTTTTAACGTATGCCCAGCATCCTCAAATCTTCAGGAATGAGAAACCCTGTTTCTTTCCTGTCCATATCTCATACGGAGTCTGTTGAACAGACTTTAACGTAACCTTATTCAAAATAAGTATTGTACTGTTCAATGCATATCCCCAGAAGGAAATAGGTAGCTCTGTGCGACTCATCATAGACCTTACCATGTCCAACAAAGTTCGGTTTCTCCGTTCGGACACACCATTTAATTGAGGTGTTCCGGGAGGAGTCCACTGTGAAATAATACCATATTCTTTCAAGTAATCAAGAAACTCAATGCTCAAGTATTCTCCACCACGGTCCGACCGTAATGTTTTAATACTTTTACCGGTCTGTTATTCTACTTCGTGTTGAAACGCTTTGAATTTCTCAACGGTTTCCGACTTGTGTCTCATAAGATACACATAACCATAATGCGATGCATCATCCGTAAAGGTTATGAAGTATTCATTTTTTACCTCTAGCCTGGCTAGACATGGGCCCACAAACGTCACTATGAACGAGGGCTAACAGTTCGGTGGCACGTGAACCTTTACCGCTAAAAGGTGTTTTAGGCATTTTGCCTAATAAAAAAGATTCACAGACGTCATATGATTTTGGATCAAATCCGTCCAAGTACCCACTCTTAGAAAGTGTGGATATGCGAGTCTTGTTAATGTGTCCCAGGCGACAATGCCACATATAAGTTTCATCTTTCTTACTTAATTAAAGCCTTTTGTTTGTTACATTATATGTTTGAGATTGATTTATATTCAAAATATAAAGACCATTATTCACATCAGCACTGCATATCTCCATATCATTTTTATACATAAAACACCCAGTGTTTCTAAAAATAAAAGTATAGCCACATTGGGCTAATAAAGATACGATATAATATTCCTAGTCAAACTAGGTACATAATAACAGTCTGATAAGTTTAGTACATGCCCCGAGGACAGTTCCAAAATATAAGTCCTAACGGCCAAAACGGTGACTCGAGTCCCATTTCCAACGCGGAGGTCAATCTCTCATGAGGCCAGTCTCCTGCTAATCCGCAGATTCTGCACATCAGTACATATATGAGTACCACAACCAGAATAAAAAATCCAATTTTTAAAACTAGAAGTAGACATGTTTATTTCTATAACAAACATACCTGAAGCCGGTGCCTTGCCAGCTTTGATTTCCTTCATGTGCGCCTTGTATTTACGGCAGTCACGCTTCTAGTGAACCCGTTTTCCACATTGCAGGCATACATCTTGGGATTTGTCCTTAGCCTTCCCAGAAGACTTTGACGATTTGGCCTTGCATTCTTCTTCTTCTTCTTCTTCTTCTTCTTCTTCTTCTTCTTCTTTACACCTACAGTTGCCTTGGGCCAAGCCCTCGGAGACTGAGATGTTGAAGTGAAGTGTGCCACATGCTTTTTGCCATGCAATAGCTCTTTTTCTACTTCACGCAGCATTGCCATCAGCTCTCCAAGAGTATGGTCTTGGTTCATCATGTTATAGTTCATGATGAAACCGCTCTAGCTGTCAGGAAGAGACTGCAAGATCAAATCTATAGAAGTCTCAACCTCAAAGGTTATGCCTAGCTGACCCAGCTGTTCAATGTCAACAATCATCTACGACACATGGTGCTCAACAGATGTACCCTCTGACATTCGAGAGCGAAAGAGCTTTTTCTGTAATTCATACCTTTGCGATCTAAGGTTAGATCGATGAAGGTCCTTCAATTTTACCATCATAGTATAGGGATCCAATCCCTTGTTTTGGTGACGCAATTGAAGGGTCATCGCAGCGAGCATGACAGATTGAGCAGTTGAGTTGTGTTAGTGTTCCTAGAACATGCCAATGATCTAATAAGCATGAAAACAAGTGATTAAGATCATTATAAGTTGCGGAAATACTTACAACGAACAGATTTGAGCGTTTAAAAATTTGAGAAGAGAACTCCAAGTTCCAAGCAAAGTGTTGATTCCAACTCTTGAAGATGTTTCCCTATCACCTTTGTTGACTTGCTTAAGTGCTAGCTTTTGATTTGAAGAACAAAATCCAAGTGAAGAGAGGGAGGTAGCTCACGCCCAAGGCTTAGAGTATTAGGGTTTTCTTTTTGTTCAACTTATGTAAATGATGTGTAGAGATTTGCTTTTGGTAAAACCCTTTTACCCTTTTCACCAAAACTTGGTAGTTGGGTAAATGGTTTTACCAAAACCATTACAAGGTGGCTGGGTGGTTGGTGGCTTGGCATAAATGCCAACTACCACCACCTACCACACATGTGAAGTGGGCCCCACTATTTGAATTCAAAATTCAAATATATCTACGAACATTCGACGCGGCTCAGTTCCGTTTAATCCGATTAAACGAAATTTCGTTGCTAAATAATTAAATCTAATTTAATTAAATAACGATGCCTCGCAAATATATATTACGAACGTCGATTACGAATTAATTCTAAATTAATTCATTCGTTCGTATTAAAGTCCGACTTTAATTTCGTAATGAAATCCAATTCATATTAATATATATGATATATTAATTTTAGCCCATTCGAATAAATTAAATAGAAAAATCAAATTTAACTATTAAATTTTTTTTCCGATTAATTCCAAATTAATCGTGTTCTCTCTCTACTGAACACATTTAATCCCAGATTAAATAAAGCCCCAATTAATCCCAGATTAATTTTCTCTCTCTAAATTAATCCCAGATTAATTCTAATTTAAGTCAACTGTCATCGGTGAATCTTTGGGAAGCGACCCAAGAGATCTCTGGATATGTTGGCAGTAAATCCGGTTATCGGACTAAAGTACCTCGTACCACGTGCTTACCGATTTACAAGACATGGTTGGCTTCTATCAAAGCACCGTGCCTACCCAATTCTCCAGAAATATTCTTACTGGAATATATAATCTATGTCAGGCGTAGTATACGTCGTATTGAGTATCGCGATCCAGTATCTGATGTCACGTGCAAGGCCTGGGGCTGGAATAGTGTATGTCCCGTACGAAGCACATATCAGATATCAAGCAACTAGTCTCTTTGAATCGGATAATCATGACCTTGTCATATTATCTCGATGGTTGCAACACTATAGAGAACTAGTTCTGAATCCCTGCGTGATCATCATCTTCATATGTCTGAAGTGATACTTCCATCTTGACATCACATCCAATACACTACGATTCTCAATAAACCTAGAAGAGGCGCACACAGAACCTGTTAAAGCCCTGGACGACCAAAATGAAAGTTTACTGATTGTCGCAAGTACTAGCGATGCAAGTCTCAGGTTAAGACCAAATACACCTACCCTGAAGCGGACTCCCATAAACACATATACATACTACCAATGGGATTCCGCGGGGTCTATCCAGAGCGAAGCTGTTTTCCGTACCATCGGTAAAACACAACCTCCTATCGCACTTGCATAAGTATCCAATACTTAAACATATGAGAACTGTGCCGTTATGCCATCACAACGCGCACAAGTGCAATACTAGTCTATTCCGCATTATCGATGTCCAGTCTCGATAATACTACGACTAGGGATATTTAATGATTAAACCTTTATGGATTGATATTGTCTCATATCATCTCAATCCGGAACTAATCATAAGGACTTCTACCATTTCTATATCAAAGTAAATAAATTACAAAATGGTAAAAGGCAATTTCATTACAACATAGTTAATTTAGTATAAAAACACAATGTCTTTTACAAACAGTGACGCTATGGGTCATAATTGTCTAACAAGTTGTCATCGCTATGAGTTTTCCAAAGCTCAAGCTCAAACGGCTGCTCATTTCCGGGCTTAGGCCCGAGAGGTCTCTCTATCGTATAGAGCATCCTCTCAGCCCCCAGGACAATCATGAGGTTCATATCCCAGTCAGGAAAGTTCGCGCCATTAAAGACATTTTCGCCCATGATAATGTCTCTAACTCTGATCTTTCCAGTCATCTTAATTGCAATAGTCAAACTATTCAATTAACGATATTTGGGTACAATCCAACTGTTACAAGAAAAATAATAGAATATTAGTCCAACTAATAAATATATAATTGACGAAATAATTTGAAAGCGCGTAATGCCATGTATTTGAACGAAATTGCAAATTCAATACTGGCCTCCCACTATTTTTCGGCGAGCCTCTAACCCTCTGTTGAGTACTCGGGAAACCTAGTTTCCTAGTGGGCTAGGATCCCGTTAAATAACACACAACTCTGACTTTGGCCAACAAGATGTATGATATTTAACTAAGTAGATCTCTAAGATCAATTGGATCTCATCCAATTCCTAGATCCGGTAAGTGGACCTCCAAGTCCGAAACATATATATAATATATATGCCAATATATCCAATATATTTTCCTAACCTTTTTCCTCTGAATCAACTAAGCCTTGGCTTTGGCACAACAAGCTTAATGATTCCAGTTAAGCGGGACCCATTGACTTTGGAAAGCTTCGTAATCGATGTCGATGAAGAAGAAATGATCTTGACTTTGGCCAACAAATCACAACTTGGGCAAGACATACGATATGGAACAAAGCCTTCATGATTCAAACACATCCGCGATGGACAAAGGTCTTGACTTTGGCCAACAAACCAATGCTAATCTTGGCTCTTGAGAATGAATCATTCAATTGAAGGAAAACGCTTAATATTTGTTGAAGGTTTTTCGCGTAATAGGCAACCAATTAATTATCTTTGATTAGGTCTCATCATACACCCTTAAACATGCATTCTAAAAGCATAATAAGGCGCGATAAATAAATTAATAATGATATGCGGATGGATATCTCACAAATTATTCCTAGAACAAATCACTTCATTTCCTCTCCCCGGCTAGCACTATTCTAACTTCTACCCAATTACATAATACAATAAAGAAACCTCATTACATGGAGGGGAATTGGTGAGAAGAGAATTATAAAGAATCGAGGGATAAAGGCTGGACACGCATGTCCAATTTAATAAATTCTAAATTTATTACAACAATTTCCAAAATTGCCATCACCCATCTAATATCCATCCGATATACATTATTCATTCAATACATCCATGTATTCACACAAAGCATGTTATTCAATCAATCTAATCCAATTAATTAATCTTTGAATTAAATGATCATCCAATGTTCAAATAATGATTTGATTTGTGCGAGTCCAACTCTTTTGAGAATAAGTACTCAAAGTACGAATTCTTGAATTATATCGAACTACAATTTTAAATCCAATTTAATTTGTATTCATACTAATTCTTTATTTAATTCCAAATTAAATAATTACACTTTTAATGTGTCTTTGCGACTTAGATTCTAAATCTAATTTTAATGGGTCTCAAAGTCCAATTAACATCCAATGTCAATTAATTAAAGTCCAATGGGCTTTCAATAAATTTCTTAAGGCATGGACTTTGGCAACCAAAGCCCAATAAGGAATCACCATTTGCCATAAAATTAATTTTGGCCCATTAGGCCCAATTAATTATTTAAAGGCCCATTTATTATATTTGGACATAATGGAATGGTTTTAGGCCCAATTCGGATCCAATCCAATTGTCCTAAACCAACTTGGCTCAACCAAGCCCATTAGGCCAAAATATAACAATTTTAGCCCAATTCCAAATTAAGCCTAATTAATTAAATTCTAATATTCCAAATTTCACAATTTAATTAATTAAAGTTTATAGCCATAATTAATTATTTAAATTAACATTTCCAAAATACCAATTTACATAATTAATCATGCTTTATTATATTCAATTCATGTCCAACACAATTGAAACAAAATCAACTCATTTACATGCTCTATATGTCACGGTAATATGGATTTTTCTTCATTAATTTTGATTTCAATCCAAATAAATCACAAATCAATTTATCCAATCATTTTAAACACATCCAATGGTCCAAAAATCAAAATCACCATGACATTAGGGTTCATGTTACATTCGGCCAAGCAATGTAATTTGGGGAAAATTAATCCAATTAATTTTTCATAAAATTGATCATGCATAACTCTTAGTTATCATTATCTATGCATACTCAAACAAATAATTTGATCAAATCATGCTCAGATAAAAAATACCCAAATTTTAGATTAAGAACCCTAATTCAATTTCATGCTTAAATAGGCTCATGATACTATTCTTGGGTCTCTAAGATCAAATACACCTACCCTGATGCGGACTCCCATAGACACATAGTCATACTACCAATGGGATTCCGATGGATCTATCCAGAGCGAAGCTGTTTCCGTACCATCGGCAAACACAACCTCCTATCACACTTGCATAAGTATCCAATACTTAAATATATGAGAACTATGATGTTACGCTTCCATAACACGCACAAGTGCAATACTAGTCTATTTCGCATTATCGATGTTCAGTCTCGATAATACTACGACTATGGATATTTAATGATTAAACCTTTATGGATTGATATTGTCTCATATCTTATAATCCGGAACTAATCATAAGGACTTTTATCATTTATATATTCAAGTAATCAAATTAAAAAATGATAAAATAGCAATTTCCATTGTCACATAGTTAATTTGTACAAAAACCACAATGTCTTTTACAAATAGTGACGCTATGGGTCATAATTGTCCAACAGTTTCTCAAGCCCTGCACATTGTTACACAAGTGAGTCCCACAACCGGTGTCAAGCACCCAAGTAGAAGGTTCATAGTTTTGAGAATATAGTTCAATCATATACAACATACCTGAAGCATTGGGCTTCTTGGCCTCTTGGGCTTCCCTAGCTTCCTTGGCTTTCAAGGATCTGCAGACTTTCTTCCAATGACCATTCTTTCCATAAAAGAAATATTTCCCATTTCCCTTTTTCTTCTCCACCTTACCATTGGGCTTTAGGTGATCTGGAGCATTGGCCTTGCCCTTATTTTTCTTTGGGCCTCGTGGCTTCAGGTCTGTACCCGTAAGCATGAGGGAGGTTTTAAGCTCCGGTTTCAAGTCTTGCTTTATCAGATTGTGCAATTCTGCTAAAGTGGCTTCTTTATTAGACAGATGAAACTGCATAATAAAGTTAAAGAAGTCTTTTGGTAAAGACTGAAGAATTAGATCGTGACCTATCTCATGATCCATGATGAACCCGAGGTTGGCCAATTTTTCAATGTGGTCAATCATCTTAAGCACATGTCCACTAACAGATCATTCCTTAAACCTTGTTTGGAATAAGGCACATGACACTTGGAATCTCATGGTATGAACGGAAGTTGCATACAACTCCTTCAAGTGAAATATGATGGTTTAAGCATCCATATCTTCGTGAGCTTTCTGAAGTTCGTCCGACATAGAGCCAAGCATTATGCAAACTGTTTGCTCATCATCATCGACGTGTTTCTTCCAAGCATCAAATGTATTTTGGTCAGCATCTTATGCGGGTTCATGGGGAAATGGTCTTTCAAGAACATATTAAATCATTTCTTATCGTAAGACAATTTTAAGGTTTCTAAACTAGTCATTGTAGTTGTCCCCTTTGAGCTTATGCTCATCAAGGATGGAACGAAGTGATAATCTGTTTGCCATTTGAATGTTTGTGAAATATTTTAACCCACCTGTTAAGAGAGAATGTTAAAATTAGGAATATGTTTTCATTAATGTTTCATAATAACATGGGCTTTTAATATTATGAAGTTGCTCCCACTCAATTGTTTTAAAGTTTTAAGCAAATCGCATCAACCCCAATATGATGGATTTCTTGTGGGCAAGGACCCCATTATTATCATTTCATAACTCTGACTAGGGTCGGTCGTTATAAAATACGATAATTAGGTAGGTTCCCAACCAATTCATGATATAAATCACAATTCCTTGATCATTGGGTTGGGCAATCAAACATTCCATAGCTTATGATAGTCTTTGTGGACACCCAATATTTACCACTAAGTTATAAGACCACGCCTAAGGGTCGTTGCGTCTTATGACTCAGAAAAGTCAAACCATTGTCAATAGTACGATTTAGGGACAAATTGGTATTGGTCAGTCTGGTAAAGCCTAGTCCTGCCAATACGATTTAAGCCATTTGGGTCTATACTTTACAATGGGAGGCAAATTTTAGACTTAAATTATTATTGAGGATTTTAGCAAGTTTAAGTGAATAACTGTCAAATGGATTCCTCCATTGAAAATTCCCAGAGAGAGGGTGGAGCGAATTCTCTTAAATACCCTTACCTCTTAGGCTCTTATTTCTTTGGTGACAGGAATAAACAATAGATCCTCCAAATTAGTCCAACACTTTAAATATGCTTTAAGGTAAGCTTTGAGTAAATGATTATCTAGATGTCTTCACAGCTTTTCCTTTTGGCTATAAAAAGGTAGTGAGTGAAGGAAGACACCAAATCATTATCTAACTCTAGTAATACCTTTGGTTAAATTAACTTTAGTTTTGAAAGTTTTATTAACCCCTTGGTCCCAACCCACTTGTATCTTTTATAATGTCTTTTATTATAAACAAGTGATTTATATTTATTAGCCTTAAAGGTAATAAATCTCTAAGTTCATCACAGAATAATTAATTAGCTAAGGGATAAGCAATACACTCTCTATTTCTTAGAAAGTCTCTAGATGCTTGCACCCTAAAATAATCATGTCAATTCTAATCATACATAGAATCATCAAGCATATGAGTTTTAATATGTTGGAATTATTTTAGACATTAAATAACTTTGATTAATATTTAATTATGATATTGCATTTTAGTTTATTCAAATAAATTTACTATTCACATTTTTCTGCAGATGAGTGAACTTTAAATGCAATTTCACAATTCAAATCTTAACCCAATCATGCAAAACTTGTGCCTAAAATTACGTTCAGGGTGTTAGCTTTCCAAAGAGATTTTAAACACCCAATTTTGAGTTCAAATGAGAGAGAACTAATCAAAAACAAAACGGCGCGCTGATACCACTATTGGGAAGCGGCCGCGAGTGTGCAGCGGAAAATAAAAATTATTATGCCGCTTTACCTTTGCCCAAGACCCATTTGTTTTGATTATTCTACAAGCCTAGGCATGTTACTATATATTCTAAGCATAAAACTCATAAAACATGCAAAGAACATAAACCTAAACATGCTAACTATCATAAGAACTCTAATTAAAATAAAGAAAGAAAAGATTTACTTGAACCGAAGACTCCTCCAGTCCTCCCTCCAATCTACAAGATTTTATCGAAATCAGCAAGCTCTTCCACGTTCCAAAGAGCCACCCAAGTGTGTGGCCTCCAAAGATGCACACACAAAAGCCAAAACTCAACGGCAAGACTACGCCTTGAGTGCACGGGTATTTTGCCCTTGGTGTTAGTCTAGGCAAATACCTCAAAACTTTTAACTCGAGGTTCCTCTAGTCAATTAGACTTAAGGATCCTCAAAATTACGTTCAGGGAGTTGCTCACTTATATAAACCCAAGATATGAAAGGTTTTGGTGTAAAAATTTGTGAAGAATTCTTTGGGTTTATATAGTGCTCTGAAGACAACAAAATTAATTAAGAATCCGATGTGGGATAAAAGCTAATTTAATCTTAGCCATTGGATCTTAATTTAGTGGTTTAATAAGATTATAAAACCCTAATAAGAGTTTGGGCCGAATTGGAATTCAAAATAAATAATTTTTTTTACTATTCACATTACTATTCATGTGAATAGTAATTTTTGTTTTTTATTCCAATTCCCAAAGTGCCCATATCGTCATTCACCAATCCCTAAGCCACTATGGAACCTCATAAATGATCTGTTCAATAATTAAACACATTGAACCATTTATGAACAATTCCTACAGCAATCATATATGTTGTTATATTTGTACTGTGCACTGTTAACCATTGATTTCGACTTTTTTGTGTGTGACCTTTTGGGTTGCCCTCTAGTTGGACAAGAAATAAATCGTGATAATTTAATCGAACATAAATTATCCTCTGATCAGATGGTCGTTTGATTTCAATGACCAAGGTTGACATCTAGTAACATGCCAAGGCCCCCAAATGAGAAAGAAAAATATATATACACATTATGTACGCGATTTACATATGATACGGTCCCTCGCCTCACTGTATCCCCACTTATTGACCTAGGGTATGGAAAGTGTCTACCCATATAGTCAAAGGTATGATGTTGATAGTGTCATGAATCGTGCTAACCCAAGAATCTCACATGATTCTTCCGCTGTGGCCACAGTCTCAAGCACTGATCACACATATCAACCCCCGAACTGGAATACTACTCTTATAAGAAAATATTATCCGAGAGAGTGGCAATTCTCTGTTGTATCTTTACAAACTTCATGTGTTTCAACAAATGACCCAATCATACCCTTATGACCGGATCTTTTGAACTAGGATAGGAGAATGTCAAAGTTATTTGATCCACACATAAGATTGTAAAGACCTCAAGTCAAATGACTAGTCATATAATCGATACATGAAAGTTCTCACAGACACATGGGATAAACACTCCATATGAAAACTTTCGGCGGTCAATTCGATGGACACGAGCAACTCATGCATCAATATGATACACCAAGCGGACAGATCTCTGCTTGTAGCCTATGAGATCGGCTACCCCACTTAAGGGCGGATCATATCATCATGCTAGTCTCTCCGCTTTGTGAACGCCCAAATTATTCACAAAACTATGACTAGGAATATTTAAGAGTAATGATTCTCATAAGGCGTGGAAGCCATCGTCTTATTACTCCAAGGGCTTTATTACAGTGTTGATGATTATATAAGTTATGTAAGACACATATAATAAAGATTTCCATTTTATTAATTAATGAAAATATTACCAATACATGTACATATAGCCCATCCACAAGTTGGGTATAGGGCATATCGCTAACATCAAGAGCAGAGATCAGAGATCTAGAAAGTAGCAAATAGGAATGAACGACAACTAGCCTCGGAAGCACATCATAGAACTAAGAGATATGTTATGGAAGTAAATATTATAGAAGGGTGCAGGAGTAGCAAGGAAGTTCAGTACGGATAATAACATAGATAACGTAGCGTAAAGACAGTAATGTAAATGGAGACCTCATGATAGTTGATAAAAGTTATAGAACCTTAAGACTTGAGGGAGTTGATACAGATCCCAACAGAATGAATAATAATTTTTCTTTTCTATAACCTCGATTCTAGTAAGTATATAGACGCCTAACAAGACCATCACTAAGCTTAGATAATTAATAGTAATGTATAATATCAATTCTCTATGGGATGCACGTATTCACCCCTCAGCTTAGATTGCAGTAAGATTGAAACAAGTAAATGAGAGCATCAGACTGATAGACAAATCATGAGATGACAAGATAGTCGAACCATGGAATTTAAGAATACCTGGATAATAATCTTATGATAGTAATATTTTGTATGAGATAGAGTAATTTGAATATCTAGAAGGGATAACCTATCTTAACGTAGAACTGAAAGCCTTCAAGGAAGTAAAGGCTCGAAAGAGCAAAGAACCAAAGTAAACAACACAGATAACCACCCCAGAAGTAAGATATACGACTTATACAGAACTTCCCACCATACTAGAGAGGAACATATTAGTAAGAGAACAACACCCAAACCAAAAGTTCAGTGGTGATAACATGACCTGTTGTAAAATAAGGAGTTTTCAGAGAAGTAATGACTTAAAAGGTTCAAGGAACTGAGATAAGGAAGAAATCAAAGTAACAGAGAAAAACTTCGGAAGGAAGAATAACAAAGGGAGTAAGTAGGATTTTGAGAGAGCATGAGCCTTAAGAAGGTTCACAGTAAAAGATAGTGTGATCAATAGACGGAAAATAATCAGGAGTAAAGTTGAAGGAGATAATTCAGACAGTTCCTAACAGTAGTACCCTTAGTGTGGGAGCCCAACATCAGTTGTGTAAATAATGAAATACTAAGATTATAAAGGTGCAGCATGAGCAACTGTAGCACGCGTAGTTAGTGAGACTACCACAGTAGAAAAGACTTCAGGATCAACCCCACCCTCCCAACCCTCGTTAAACAATAGAAATTAAAGATGAACCTCGATGATCGTTCCGATGATATTTCGAGAAGCAAGTATCCAATAAAGTAAAGTAAGAGACATTTGAAAGATAATACTCCTTAGATAAGGAAACAGAGATATTGATCAAATAAGTTTCAGGTATAGAATAGAGCATGAAAGAATATGAAGAGAACTTTAAGTAAAAGATTTAGAAGAGGAAAAGGACTCTAAGTAAAAGAGTTAAATAATGAGCATTAGTAAGTAAGGACATAATACATGAGTAACAACATTAACCAGAAATTGAAGAAGAAGAGCATCAACAGGATATATTATAGAATGTATAGCAGCGAGCCTTAGGCGCTAACATGAGACCGAAGTCCTATTAGATATAGATAGATAATCAGATAACAAGTAAAGCTCGTATGTTCCTCTTCGCAGCTCGTCATTATAAATAAGGCTTAAGATGACGTGAAATAAATTTATTGAAGTATAACGTAAAAAACCAAGAAAATTAAGTATAAGGATATTGTTGAGATCAGGACGACATCTGACGAAATAAGACTATGAGGATGAGTGAAAATGGGATATCCTAGAGTATAACCAGGTAAAGAGAACAAGTTAGTGTAAAAGATGGTAAACTAGATTATACTAGCAACAAATTTAAAGGTACAAAATAAATATAGGCATTAACCAGAATCGAATCACCAACGTCTTTGAATATAATAGGCGTCAGTAAACGACAATAGTAAGCTAGAACTATGAGGTCCTAAACCCCATAGATAAGCAGAGATGAGAGAACTTGAAGGACAGATTCCATAGGTAGTTGATGATGGAGTTGGTGCTTGGAGTGCCAATCCGATTTGTACATTTTATTATTCATTAATAAAATAACTACATTTTCCATTTCATATCTTATTATGGTATTATCATTACTCGTATTAAATTGATGTATAGATATGCTAAGAATTACATCGATCTTAGAATAGTTTTGACACTAGGTGTAAACTATTCTTAAAGTAAATATTCCTAGTCGTTGGTTTTGGAATACGGTCAAATTCCTAAAACCTAGAAGACTAGCACATGTCGTATATTAGAATTAGAGTTCCAATGATTTAACCCGATGTACCATGAGTTTTGGAAACTTGTATAGACATATGGGTATTCGTTGAAGCGAATACTGAATGACTCATAGGTGATTCCTAATAGTTGGAAGTACACACCACCATCAATAGGAATCTTCTCGAGTCGAGTAGCATATGTAATCCTTTGACTATAAGATAACATTGATTTTATGTGAGATCCTCCACACTTTGATGTCATGTATGTCAGAAACCTTTCATGATATGGCCTCTAGATGTTTATTGGGTGTGGACCGATACACTCAGTAATCAAGTGCGAAGCAAGATAGGATATGTCAGCCTGTATATATACCATAAAGGGATTAGGTATCCATGTGAGTAAAATCACGATTCTTAAATCTTTAACCAAAGTCGATCACCTAGGGTGGATCACATCAGTTATGAAGAATCATGGACATGTCGACATTAGATGTGCGTCTCGAAAACTTGACAGTATATTCTATGTTTCTTAAGCACAACTCGGATAGCCTACGACGGAGGGATTGTTAAACATATGTGATTATCTCGATTTGTATAGTTCAGAAAGGTCGTTCGTGTTCTTCGTGAATTCGGAGGTGGCCGAATTGCGTACATATTAGCTAGGCTTATATGACGAACATGTCTGAACTTAGAGAGTCCCAATACGAAGTGTACTCGTTGAGCACTTGGGTAGCCGATTAATTTTGATAAAAGATAATATTCGATATTATAATTATCAATTAAGATAATCAAGTGTTATTGGATAACATTGATTATTTACTTTGACCTAATTGGATTAATTCAATAATTACACAATGGCTTAATTGTAAATCATAATTATCTCTACCATTTGAGGATATTATGGTAATTGTAGGTATGTAATAATATGTGGTTTTGGCTTGATTTAATTAGATTAAATCAAGGTGGCAAACATTTAACTAATCTATTTCCTAATCCTTGGCTTGATTTAATTGGATTAAATTAAAGTGGGAGACAATGGAGATTAGTCACACCTAATTATACATATTTGGAAAAATTAGATTAAGCCCACTTAAAAGTTGATTACTACTTTTATTAATTAAAAATTCCCTAAGTTTTGCTATAAATAGCAAGCTTTAGGAAGATTTTAATCACAAGTACAATTACAAGCAAATTCTTAGAGAGATTAGCCTAAGTTAGAGAAGTGTTTAGAGAAGCTTGTGAGGTCTCTACAACATTTCATCTAGGAGAAATCAAGATTGGATTTTAAAGTGAAGTTTGGTAGCAATGGAAACAAGATTGGATCTTGGAGTCAAGCTTGCACACCTTGGAGGTTCTCCAACCATTTCAACAAAGGAGAGGTAGATTGGATCTTACATCAAGCTTACTAGGTAATGTTTGATATTCTCTTAAGCTATGTCCATTTGTGTATTAGATGCATGATCACATAGCTTAATATTTAAATAAGGCTAATCAATTGTGTTATGATACTTTAGAAGTATGAACACAACATGCTTATAATTTAGGTCAAAGATGTCCATGTTGGACATGGAACAATTAATAAGAGTTTGGAACTCTAGATTAAAGCTTAGAGCTATGACTACCATTCTAGAATCACTTGACCATTTTGGGTGACCTAGAATTGTTCACGAGACATTTCTTATTGGGATTCTAAATTGGTTTTTGTATTGGATTCAAAATTTACGCAAATGTGTATTTAGATTAAATTTATGATTTTGTAAAAATATTTGATATTTTGAAAAACTTGATTTTAATTCTATAACATGTGTTGATGTTGGTTTTGATGTTAAAAATTAATTTTGGGTGTTTTTGAAGTTATTAGGGAAGACCGGAAAGAATTAGGGTCAAAGACCCTAATTCCTTCAGCTCACTGGAATGTGAGCTGAAGGAAATGTATTTTCAAAAGAAAAAAATTTTGAATTGCTGCTGTGTGCGCGCACAGTGGGCGTCTGTCCCGATTTTTTCCTATACACTCATAATGGAATATAGTATTTCATTAAATAATTTAAAATTACACCTATACTTGATTTCCACGGGTTAGACCTATTTCCATTATCCGGGGCACCGATCCGACCCTAGGGGTTCCACAACTGCCCCAACAGTTGAAGATTAATGAAGAGGAAACAGAGAGTTAATAATATCGAATATGTGGCATTAAGAAAATACCTAATAAGGAGAAACAGAAGTCTAAATATCGTTATTGAGGATTAGTGATTCAACTTGGGTAGTGTGGGTGCGATCATATTAGCACTTGAATACCAAATTTAGTTCAAACCTTACAGATTTAAGCATGTTTGAGTAAGAGCAATAATAAAATGAGTAACCGTCTGGGGAGCCTTAAAAATATTAAATCCTTAAAGAATAGAACAAGATAAAGTGAAATGTAGTCACATGGTATCAGACAGAAAAGTAAGTCACTTAAGGCACAAGTTCGAGGAAAACCTAAGTTCAAATTTTAGAAATTGAATACTTCTGACACATTTTCAGGATGTTGCGAAGTATAGAATGTGAGATAGTTGAATTTTATGGATGATAAGTTCCATAAAGGATTACACATTTGTATAGACAATATATATTATTCGAACTTAGTTTCCACATGAGAAAAAGGGTTGTTGGAGGGACTCCCAAAGATTAAGTATCCAGCTATAAGGGTCAAATAAAATGTACTAGAATCAGAGGTTCTCAGAAGTCATAGTACTAAAGTCTTGAGCAAGATATTAGAAAGAAAGTTAATGAAGATAAAAGTAATATAGACACAAATGTCCTCAATCCAAGATAGATCTAAAAGTCCAACCTCTGAAATGATTCAAGGACGAATCCTATTTAAGGTGGGGGGAGAAAATATAACACCCCGGTAATCCCAGCGACTACTATATTATAAAAGGCATAATACATGATATAAATCATGCTTAACCGCATATGTGCTCGTAAAATTGCTTGGTGAACATTTGAAAAGTCCTTTGTAGTTCCGATACAGAATTCATTTTCTGTATCACTCCGAATAGTATTTAGTATTTGGACCATAACCTCTTCATAAAATCTCTGATTTTTACGGAATTTATATTGTCGGAAAGGTAAGACCGATGCCTACAACTTCTGAGTTAAACAGTTTTCCACATTCAAATCAAATATAGGTCAAAAATCATGATTTTTGTGGCCGCTATAGTAAATTCGAGAATGGACTAGAGTGAGTGATGTGGCACAAATATAGCCATTCATGTCAAACAAAAATCAGCCATCTTTTTCCTATAAATAGGGCACTATTTTTTGATCCCTTGAAGGCCAAAAAATGTGAGCCATGATGCAAGAAATCTCTTCAAATCTTCTTCACTTTCATGAGATTTTGAAGGAATGGTGATGAATTTCCAAGCTTTTCTTGGTCTAGTAAGTCTCTTTTCTTCTTTCTTCTTCATTTAAGAAAATGAGTATCCATTTTTCACTAGCATTCTCACATTTAGGAACCCTATGAGTTTGGAGATTTGTTATTTGAGAAGATTGGGCAAATTTTAAGTCTCAATTCATGTTTATGAAGTTGTTTAGAGTGATTTGTGCCTAATTTTTAATTGAAATAATGTCAAGGTATAAAATGGGCATGAGGGCCGAATTCTAAGAATGTTGGGGGGGAATTGTTTTTGAAGTTTTGATGTTGTGATGTGATGAGTGGAAAATATATCATATTTTACCGCCCGTTTGACCTAATATTTGGTTTAGTTTCTCGGGTTTGATGAATATTTTGATGTGTTTTTGTGTTTTTTGCAGATATATAAAGATTTAGACTCAATGAAATCAAATCGGAGCTAAAACGATGAAAAACAGACGAAAAATGACAAAATGAGAATTTCTACACATCACGCGTCGCAACGTGCATGTCTCTTCGCATCGTGACGCGCCTCTATTATAAAGCTACCGATAATTACTGTTCGAGCATCGCGACGTAGATAACCTACGCGTCGCGATGCGCGATGCTTCGTGGACACGTGTCAGAATCTTAGAAGAACGAGTTGACAGCTCATTGCGTCGCGACGCGCAGTTCTATTTTCGTCGTGACGCGTAGGCCTAATTTTTACCTTTAAATTCAGTTCGATTTCATTAAAATTTTCATACTTTCCTGTAGGTTTTGTATAAGGATATAAGGACTGTATCTTTTTTGTATTTAATTTTAGTATTTTTAACTATGTACTTTTATTTCTAGTTTTAATAATAGTTATTTCTTTTATCTTTATTTTATATTTCGTACTTAATTTCCACTGGGGGCGGGTGAAACATTTAATACGATTAATTATGTTAATCTCAGTTAATTATAATATACGAATTATAATATAACCGGACTAATTAATGGCAAACTATGATACCATCTATATGGTCGATTTAAATATAAATGGCCGGTCTTTATGTGACAGATGATTACCGCCTATATGGCTGGTGTAATTGGACTAAATTAGACTACCGCCTACATGGATGATTTTATATGTTTGTCATTATTAATTCCTGAGAAAGCAGAACTAATAATAATTTATATATTATAATAAGTGATATTCCTAGGTTTGAAATATTAAATGTGGATCCCTAACCCCTATATTTTCTTGTTACCTAGGGGAATGATAAAGCATAATATTTATGTGATTAATAATTGATTTAATTATATTATGTGTAATGGTTTAGCTTGTTTATTGAATCTTAAGCTTAATGCTTCTTGTTGTCTGATCACCTATAAGATTGACGTGGTAAACTTAAAATGAACTTGAAAAAGAGATTTTAGGTTTAAGCCTTAGATTCAATAGCTCACGATCTCCCTTAAGGATAGATAACCCTTAATAGATTTCCTTACATGATAGACATATACCTGTCGGACGTGGGTAGTCATAATTGGAACTTGACCTTAATGAATCCAGGTAATTTGGTTAATATAGACATATGATTAATTGAGTTACTCTGGGTGTTTGCATCTGACCATCGACAGAGGCGTTTGCATATATTCGTGTTCCAAGTTAACAGACTAATTTATTTCACATGTATAAGAAAAATCAATTCATCATTATAATAATATTGTGTAGAGTCATAACCCTAGATGTTTTTGTTTTTTGTTTATTTTCCTTAGTATTTTCTTTTACGTTTTTATTTATTTATTTATTTCGCAAATCCACATTCAACCAACCAAAAACAATCATTCCATTCTCCATTTAATTAGATACTTGTAAATAAATAGAATCAATAATTAATAATAACAATAGAAATTAAGTTCTCGTGGGATCGATATTTTTATACTACTTGAGCGATACGTGCGCTTGCGTTATATGTGTGTGATCACGCCAATCAAGTTTTTGGGTGCCGTTGTCAGGGACTTATTTTTCTTCAGTTATTAATTTTGAAGCTATCTAATTTTCTTTATTTTTATATGTAATTTTTATTTCTTTCTTTAATTTTTTAGGTGGTTGAAATGGAACATTATTGGGCGATTGAAAGATTATGAGCTTTACTAAAAGAAGATACACCCCAAATCAGGGAGCAGCAGTCTGGTTTTCTGAGGCCTGTTGTCTAGCCCAACTACTATCACTGGATGTTAGAACCAAGCAATACTACATTTTCTCAACAGAACACAATGGGGAGATGTGAAATATGCAATGGTAACCACCCGAGCAATCAATGCATATACCTTTTAGGGTGGCAGAATTATCAGAATCATTCAAGGTTCGAAGAACCAGCATATTTCACTAAACCACGTTTTCCATATTATCCACCATCCACCTACGATCTTCATCAAGAACCATTAGAGGAAGATTAGTTGATTGACATGCTCAAAGATTGGCTCGAAGAACATGAAGCTTAATTTGATGCACAATTTCATAGTCAAGCGGAATCTATACATAGAATGACAGATCAAATTAGACAATTAACATAAAACATGATTTACATATCTCAATGAGCAAATGACACTGATGAAGCCTTCGAGTACCAAGAATTTCACAATGACACCTTAACAGAGGAAGATGCCGAGCAGTATCAAGAATCAGATGTATCAGTTCAGGAGCCCAAACCAGCAAAATCTCAATTTGATTTTTATTATTCGGACTCTGACGAGGAACAAGAAGTAGAGATGTATGCACCAACAAAAATTGAGGATGAAACTCTGTATCTTCAAAATGAGGATCTTAGAGCATGCATTGCACTGATATTTGAAGAAGAGCTACCTAAGCCAGTCATATCAACCACAGAGGATGAAGACCTAAAATCAGACGCATTTTTACATCCTTAGTTTGACACTTATGGAGCATGCATGTCACAGATGACAGATGAAGAACTGAATGCGGAAATCCTAAAATACATCTGCGAAGAAAATATGGAGGAAGATGCATAAATAGAAGAACAAATGTCTGACAATATTGAAGATCTCATGCATTCAGAAGAAACATCACTGTTTTGGGGAATACAAATCAAAGATATCGCCCAAAAACTTGACAGAATGGAACTTCCATTCAAAGTCAAGCACCATACGAGACCTCCTGATTTTATTTCTTTCTTTTCAGGAATCACTGGAGCGACAAAGTTTAAGAAGGTGGCGTAGGCACCGAGACAAACAAGAATCTTTTGGCCACCTATCAGTTGGAAAAGACCCTTCAAAAGCAACGCACACGGGATTGTCCTATCTCAGACGTCAAAAACCACGCTGAAGCCTCATTGACGAATGGACTTCAGTCACGTCTAGCTGAAGACGTAATATTTAGCGCTAGCAGGGAGGCAACCCATGTAAAATATTTTTTTTATTTTATTGTTTGTATTTTGTGTACACATATTGTAGAAATTTTTAATTTTGTGTGTTAGTTTTGCAGGGAAAAATAAAAACGGAGCATTTAAAGATGAGCGAGCTGGTAAAATTTAGGATATCACAGAATAAAATTTGACAAAGTCGCGAGGATAAAAATTCAATCCAGTAAAGACGGCGGAGTAAGGAGTCAACTCTTGATACGTGTCTCAGTGGATTTATTCGTCGAAAGACTCGATTTTGTTAAAAAAAAAATAAAAGAAAAAAATGCGTTGCGACGCAACGCAAGCCACATCGCAATGCAACTTAGGCAGAATGTGACCATCATTTTAACCTTTAGCATCGCGACACAAACCAGACAGAAGGTGGCACTCCCGTAAGCCTTTGGAGTCGCGACGCAACCTCCCTATTGCGTCACGACGCGCTGATAAAACACGTGATTACCCAATTTTTAGGGCTATGTGTCGTGACACAAACTCCTTCTGCGTCGCGATGCGCGCACGATCTCAGGCCTAAAAACCAGCCCCCACGCCATTTTTTTCTTTTCCTTTTCATCTCTCATTTGTTTTCTCTCATTTTTTCTCCTTCTTTCTCCCCTAATCTGACCAAAACACTCAAATCTCATCAAAACCTTTTACCAAAACAAAACCCATGGCATGTTAGGCTCGAATTTGGACTCGAACAGCTCTCCATCTGATGGAAAGGCTCGGATATGGAGATTTCATCTCATAATTTGGTAATTTCTTTCCTTTCTCTCTATTTTCTATAATGTTTCTTTTCTTTTTGTGTGATTTTGTGTTTTCGATTTGTGATGTTGGATTTTTTGTTGTGAGTCTTGAACTCGTAGTTTTTGGGAGCGAAGGTTTGGTGTTTTGTGATTTTGGAAGTGTTAGCTTAGGGATAATTTTGGAAAATCACATAATTTAGGGGAAACTCTGTCTGATTTTTTTGAAATCCCAAATGGCACCCAAACGAGCCCGTAGCAAAGCGGCCGCGGAACCATCCTATAATAATGAAAAATTCATTTCAGCGGCTTCTGAGAAACACTATGAGAGAAGTGTGGGACAAAAAGTCCATATCATCGAGTGGGGTTTTGAAATTAATCCAGGGTAATTCCCCCATATCGACTTCATGATTGCCCAAAGGCATTGGCATAAGTGATGAGTGGTATTTATATCACTATTTCCCACTCATTTGACCTAATGTTTTGTCTTGTTTCTCGAGATTTATGAACGTTTTGATGTGTTTTGTTGTTATTTTGCAGATAAATAAAGTTTGGACAGCACTGGAGGCAATTTGGGACAAAACCGGTCAAAAATGCGTCAACAGGAAAAATTCCTTCTTCTTCGCGTCGCGACGCTGGAGCCTTGCGCGCCGCGACGCCCAGACTGCGCCGAAATTGCTAAAATACGCCGGGTCCACAAAATCAGAATCTGAGAAAAGTTGACTTTGCTAACATGCGCCTGACACGTGTCACCATCACAACGGAGATGCTAACGTGCGCCGTGACACGTGTCAAGATCTCATTGCTTGGACGGCCACCGCCTGACGTGTCATGCCACGTGTCGCCACATCATCGTCCACATCAGCAGCCACGTCAGCAAGTCAACCGAGTCAACGTGCCACGTCATCATCAGCCAATCACAGCGCGCCACGTGTCAACATCTCATTCGTCGGACGGCCGCCGCCCCACGTGTCGCCACTCACTTCCACCTCATCACCATGACGCAAGCAATGACGTCATGAACAGTTGACACGTCAGCATGACGTAAGCGATGACGTCATGAACAGTGCCACGTCAGCGGATCAGATCTGAGTCAACGAACCAGCAAGTGACACGTGTCACTGTAGCGCGCGGCGCGACGCGCGCCCAGCGTCGCGACGCGCGAACCCCATCCGCGCCTATAAATAGAGGCGAGATTTCAGAATTCAGTGTCCAGTCCTCTCTCTTCAAATCTTCCTAAAAGAGAGAGTTTTCTCTTCTAAAGTCTTTAAGTTTTTATTTCTTTACTTTTGTAAATAATTTTAATACTTTTTGTAATAATAGTAATTAATTTTACTTTTTACTTTCTTTTACAGTTTTTACTATTTACTATTTACTTTTACAGTTTTTACTATTTACCGTGATGCGGTAATTTCTTTATGTTCGGGTGAAAGGTAATTTCTTTTACTATTACTATTTAGATTAATCTCCCTTAAAATAATATATTTACTATTTAAATTGGACTTAATCAGGATACCGCCAGATTGGTCGGTGAATAATAAAACATATATTCCGCCTTATGGCTGGTTATTTGGTTCCGCCTTTATGGCTGGTTATTTTGGTTCCGCCTTTATGGGTGGTATTTGGTTCCGCCTTTATGGCTGGTTGATATTAATCACAAGTTTTTATATTATTTTAATGGGAGATATCTAAATAAGTAGTAGTAGTAGGATAATTCCTTTTACCTTAACATTTTATTTTTATTTACTTTTCAGTATTTTTATTTTATGTCTTTTATTTTTATGTGTTTATTAGTCCTAGTTATGTGTTAGTTAACTAGGGGTTGTGATGACTTTTAATATCAATAGTTTATAAGGGATTATTTTATAGTTTGGATAATTAATAAGTTTACTTATTAAGTCTTAAGCTTAATGCTTCTTATTGTCTGATCACCAATAAGATTGAAATGGTAAATCTAAAATGAACTAGACATAGGGATTTTAGGTTTTAGCCTTAGACTAATAGCCCACGATCTTCCTTGAGGATAGATAACCCTTTAATAGATTTCTTACAGGATAGGAATATACCTGTAGGGCGGGGGTTAGCCATAATTGGAACTTAGACTTAATGAATCCAGGTAATGTGGTTGACATAGGAATATGGTTCAATTGGGTTATACTGGGTATTTGTAGTTGACCATCGGAAGAGGCTTTTACATAATTTAGTGTTCCAGGTTAGTAAACAGATTTATTACACAAACATAAAATAATCACTTCATCTTTTAAATGATATTAAAAGAATTCACAACCTTATATCTTTTATCTTTATTTTCCTTAGTATTTTCTTTTATCTTTTTATTTATTTATTTAGCAAATCTACAATCAACCAAATCAATCAAGCAATCAATTCCATTCTCCCCTTTAATTAGATATTTGTAATTAAATAGATTCAATAATTAATAACAACAGTAGGAATTAAGTCCTCGTGGGATCGATATTTTTATACTACTTGAACGATACGTGCGCTTGCGTTATACGTGTGTGTTTACGCCGGTCAAGTTTTTGGCGCCGTTGCCGGGGACTTATATTTCTTGAGTTGTTAATTTGAAGCTATCTAATTTACTTGTATCTAATTTTCTTTATTTTTATCTGTAATTTTTATTACTTTCTTTTGATTTCAGGTGACAAAATGGAACATTACTGAGATTGAAATATTACGTGCTTTACAAGAAGATACACCCCAAATCTGGGAGCAACAGTCCAGTTTTCTGTGGCCTGTTGAACAGCCCAATGATTATCACTGGATGCCAGAACCAAGCAATGCTACATTTGTTCATCAGAACGAAATGGGGAGATGTGTGATTTGTGACAGTAACCACCCGAGCGATCAATGTATATATCGATCAGAGTGGGAGAATTTTTGGAGGCAATCATGCATGAAAAGCCATCACATTTCACAGAGCCACATTTTCCATCTTATCCACCATCTACCTTTGATCTTCATCAACAACAGCAGAACCATTTGAGGAAAATCAATTGATTCACATGTTCAAGGAACAAGCAGTTCATTTGATGCACAATTTCAGAGTCAAACAGAATCCATACAGAGAATGACAGATCAGATCAGACAATTCACAGAAAACCAGAACTATATACTTCAAGAACCAGATCCAGATGACACTGATGAAGCTTTCAAGTACCAATCATTTCACAATGACATTTCAACAGAAGGTGGAGGCTGAGCAGTATCAACAACCAGAGGTATCAGTTCAGGAACCGAACCGGCAAAGTCTCGATTTGATTTTATTATTCTGACTCTGACGAGGAGGAAGCTGATCCATTTATACCAACTGCACCAACAACGGAGGATCAAACTTTCAAGCCTCAAAATGAAGATCTTGGAGAATACTTTGCACAAATGTTGATGAAGATCTACCTGAGCCAATCATTTCACCCAGATCAGAGGATGAAGACCTAAAATCTGACATTTCTTTTCATCCTCAGGTTGAAAATTTTGATGCATGTATTTCACAGATGACAGATGAAGAGCTGAATATGGAAATTTTCAAATACATCTGCGAAGAAAAAGGTGGAACAAGAAGCAGAACAAATGAAGGAGCAAATGTCTGACCTTAATAAAGATCCAGAGCATTCAGGAAAAACATCGCTGTGTTGGGGAGTACAAATCAAAGATATCACCCAGAAGCTGACAGAATGGAACATCCATTCCAAGTCAAACACCATACGAGACCTCCTGATTTTCTTTCTTTCTTTTCAGGTACTACTGGAGCAACAAAAGTTTAAAAAAAGGTGACAAAGCAATGAAAAAGACAAAATTCTTTTGCCACTTTACCGTTGGAAGAGACCCTTCAAAAGCAACGCTCACGGGATTGTCCTTAATCGGACATCCAAGACAACATTGAAACCTCCTTAACAGATGAATTCATCACGTCTGGCTGAAGACGAAAAATTCAGCGCTAGCAGGGAGGCAACCCATGCAATGCAATTTGTAATTTATTTTTCATATTTTGTGTGAAATTTTTAATTTGTGTGTTATTTTGTAGGGGAAGGGAAAGGCATA